>SCHK01396785.1:0-10205 GCA_004124795.1 Poropuntius huangchuchieni | reverse complement strand
ATTTGATTTTTATTTATTTTTTTATCTTAATGTAGGCCATGTCTAGCCATAGATAACACTCGCTCAAAATCACTCCCTGTCTCCAGGGCTGACTTGGAGGAAAAGTAAAGCATGACAAGTTGGCACAGGTCCTCATGGAGACCGGCTCGACTGCGGTTGCCATGGTGTGGGCAGGAAACCTGTTATGGCAGGTCTTTGGAGCACTTTGACATTTTCACAAAGGCAAGTAATTGCCCATGTTTTCGGCCTTTGAAACTGGGATACTTGTCACACAAATCCTGAGAACCTGGCTTCATTGTCAATCTAGGAAATAGACTGCTTGAGGAAATCCACTTGCAATCAAAATATAGTTTTGCACTAACAAAAAAAAGCGCAAAAAATCATAAATCCAATGGATTAGAACAGTTACGCAGCAAAAGTATAATACTTCTACTAGAATAGAGACACTTCAGGCTACACAAGCTCAGTATTGTGCTGCAGTTCTGCAAAAAAAGCATAATATTTCTGCTCATTGGAGGTTTAGGAAGTGGCCGGTAGAACCACACTGACACATTTATATGGCGGACCATTCCTCTCGTGACTTCCTGTGGGTGGGAACAGGTCAAGGGCACATGCAAACTCTCTCTCCACATTAGCACCCCTTTGAGACTCACTCCAACAACTAGAGCAGCAGACGTTTTCTGGGACGAGTCGTTTTAAGAGTATATGAACCCGCTGAACTCTTTCTTATGAAAATGACTAAGTGTTTTTACCACTTCTGCTCAGTTAAATAGCAGAGCCTTTGACTTTCAGCCTTCAGTAAAAGGCTGTATTGACAATACCATGTTATATTGACATTAAGGGAGTTGACAGAGGTGAAGCTACCTGTTGTTTGACGGATGCGTCTCTTGCGTAAAGATTCACATCACAAATGATATTTCGCTGACTGTACGTGGCAAAGATCAGTATTAGACTACAGTATTAAATTACATGCTGTGACAAACATATTCCTTGATAAATATTTATTGACTAAAATGGATAGTTAGTGGTAAAAGTAGCCTAGTGATTTTGTCAAGTTACTGGACAAATAAAATATCTTCAGGTCATTAATTATCCATGCTAAAAGACCAAATAAAAAGATCAGGCCCTTCCAGCAAACCGTGTTTCTTATATACTATTAGTTTGATTAAACTTTTACTTTTATAGTTTTGGCTTTCATTTTAATTTTAAAGGAATAGCTCACTCAAAAGTGAACATTTGCTGAAAATTCTCTCACCTTCAGGTCATCCAAGAAGTAGATGAGTTTGTTTCTTCATTGGAACAGATTGGGAGAAAGTTAGCATTACTTCAATGGATCTTCTGCAGTGAATGGGTGCCGTCAGAATGAGAGTTCAAACAGCTGATAAAAACATCACAACAATGCACAAGTAATCCACACCACTCCATTCCATCAGTTAATGAACGTCACGAAGTGAAAAGCTGCATAAGAAACAAATTAATGGCACTTAAAACCATTGCTTTTGGGCCGAAATACCCTAATCCACCAAAATATTTATTTAGAACTGTTTTAAACTGTTTTCAGGTGTAAGCTGTGCTTGATCTGTGCATACTTCTCTCCTGATTCAGACAAGAAAGCAAAATCATGGATAGAGGACTGAGATTTTAGTTGGAAGCAATTATATTAAGTTGAAAATGTCTTAATGATGGATGCGTTTCTTACAAACATCCAGGTTTTCACTTCACAAGACATTAATTGATGGACTGGAGTGGTGTGGATTACTTGTGCATTGCCGTGATGTTTTTATCAGCTGTTTGGACTCTCATTCTGACGGCACCCATTCACTGCAGAAGATCCATTGGTGAGCAAGTGATGTAATGCTACATTAATTGAAATCTGTTCTGATACAAAATAAATAAATACAAAATACCTCACCTACATCTTGGATGGCCTTACCGTGAGTACATTTTCAGCAAATTCTCATTTCGGAGTACACTATTACTTTAATTTTAACAGTTTTGATATGTGTTTTTGTCATTATTATTTAAAACATTATTACCAGGTTTAATTTTTAGTCTTTATTTATTTACAGTTAAAAACACACTTGTATTTTTACTAAATTGTATTTATATGTTATAGTTTTAGTTAACCATAACCCTGTCTCAAATATCTGAACGATCGTGTCCTGCCTGCCACAGAGGACACACAATGGCACAGGTGTCCCACATAAAAACATCAGGGAACGTGACGCCCCACGGCAGGGGAAACCAAGGAGGAGTTGAGCTACTCTCACACTACAACTGTCCCTTACCACCCTTTTATAGGCCACGTCAAAAACAATGTGTGTGCGTGTGACATGGAAAACATAGCAGTTGGTCCCTGAAGCCTGTGCACATTTCCATGGGCATGTCCAGAAGAGGCCTGGCAGAGGAACACACATCCATGAGAGCCACAGGGCCTATCCTTTTATAGAGCACACTGGCAACTCCTTATGTAATCTACTACAGGCACTGTCTGAATGGGGTCACTTAATTGCAAAGCTTTTCTCAGGGCCAAGATCTACAGCAAACTGGGCCAGTGGAGTCCAGAATCAGAAAAGACGGTTTAAGCACATTTTTATAGGGGGCAAATCCCTAATCCTTGGTTTAAACAGTTTTTCTCCGCTCTCTAATACATTCTTGATGTGAGTGCAAGCTTAGATTTTATGTTTCCAGGTTTCAAATAAAATAACTCGAGCTATACATCTTTCAGATGCTGTAATACGATGCAAGTAATAGCATTAAATGATGAAATTGTGCTAGACACACAGGCTCTCTCGGGACTTAAAAAAAAATTATCCAGCGGGACTGCATTACGTCATGCCTTGGACAGAAGCTTCACGATTTACAAAAGACGTAGCAGTCAATGGGTCACATGACATCACAAAGTCAATTATTAGAACATTTATTTGAATTTAAATTTTAAAAATGTCAGCCGGGGCTCTTTTACATCACTGCCTTGATTCTATTATCTTGCACTTAATGCCACGGTCGAGAAAGATTTGCAAGACAATAACAGAAAACTTAATAGTATGAAGGACGAGATATTAAGCATACAAAAAAGTGCTTGTTTGTGCAACTCTAGGTATACTTAACAACGATAATATATATATATTATTATATATATTATAGTATATATATATATAATAATGTATGGTTTGGTTTAGTATGGTTTAGTGAATCAAAATCATCCAGTTATAAACATTTTACTCAGTTTATTCCATTCATCTTCTTGGTTCAAAAGAAATTAATCAAGAAATACTACTGATTGTTTAGTTTAAAAAAATACTTTTTGTTGTTGTTTTTTTCTCTCAACTCTTATGAGCCATTTGTAGTAAATCAAAAACATAGACTCCACCAGTGTTCGTGTTTGTTGTTCGTGTATCGGATAACTCTTTCGAGTCAGTTCTCTTATAAAGAATCAAAACAGACACCTTTGGTTTCAGTTCCTAAATTCATTTAACTCACTTTCCGAACTGCAAGTTAAAGGTACGGTTTTCCACAAAATAAAATTGTTATCATAATTTACTCACCCTCAAGTTGTTTTAAACCTGTATGAGTTTCTCTTACCGTTGAAGACAAAAGAAGACTGCGAGTAACCAAACATTTTCTGGTCTCCACTGACTTCCATAGCATTTTTTCAAGTCAATGGCTAACGGGCAACTGTTAGGTTACTCACATTCCTTAAAACATCTTCTTTTGTGTTCAACAGAAAGAGAAACTCATAAACAACTTTGGAACAACGTGAAGGTGAGTCAATTACAGAATTTACATTTTTGGGTGAATTATAGCTTTAATAGTTTAGTCATGCCCTACTCGAAATTATGCAAAAACTTGTGCACAAAACACGTGAGATGTAAATCAGTGTAGACTTGTTCATTTGCTGTTCATGTGACAACGTGTAGCCAATATGAGTTTTGTTTTAATCAAATGTGTAACCAAATTTATTCATTATTGCTATATAGTTACGACCAATTCGTGTACAGCATTTATCTGCTTTTGAAATCTGATCCCATCATTATCAACAGACTGCTGACAGCAGTAAATACAATATGAATTGTGTATTTGATTTTTTTTTTTCCCCCACTCTAAAAAATAAAAAATACTGAAAGCACCGCTACGGAACTAGAATCGTTCAGATGAATCAGACCCAGAATCGATTCCCATCCTAAACTGGGCATGGGTATTCAACAAAAGGATCATTTTTCACAGTTACATTTGCTACCGTTTCAATGAATAGCATCAGATGAATGCTTAATCCCCAAACTACATCTAATCAACAACAACAGCAGGCGATCGTGACTTCTTCCTGCGTCTTATCTGTAAATGTGCTCTTCCTCAAGGAATCCGTCTGGAAGAGACCAAAACATGCGATTAAAGAAACCCCGTTTTTTACCCTCAGCTCGTCTCGTTCGGCCTCCCAGCGGTATTTCTCGGCTTGAAAGCGGCTCCACTCGTACTGGATGAAATGTAAGATGCCGGGCAGCGAGAGGCCCGCGTCCCCGTCCTGCGGATCTCGCGGCTGGGAGGATCCAGCCATCGCCCCGGTTGCAGCGGCGGCGGCGGCTGCGGTGGGAGCGGGACCGAGCACAGCCTTCGGCCCGTTCGGATTGCGCCCCGCTCCGCTTCCTGCGGGGCTCTGGTTCGTTCCTCCCGCCACCCCGCCGGATCTTTCCGCCTCCATCAGAGCCTTCGCGCTGTCGCCGGAGCCAGGAGGTGGAAAAACAGAAGAATAAGCCACCCCGTTGCTTGAAATCTCCACCGAAGCCCTCTCCCGTTTTCCTGCCCGATACAGATAGACGAGTACACACACACACACACATACATACACATACACAGGAAAATGCCAAATAGTGATCCACTCCTACTACGGAATGGCTGCAAACGCTACCCGCTCATAACTGCTCCCTATGGGTCACAAAGCTGGCTTCCGCAAGGGGGCGTGTGGCGGCTCCATAAGCCTGATCCTCCATTGAGGTCGATTCAAATCTCAAGAGTTTTTTTGTTTTAAATGAGTCCTTCGACTGCTAAAACGTATAATCTTTTAAATTTGTTTATTGCAAAGATTTTTTGCTGACCTGCAAAATGTATATCCACTTCAGCAATCTCTTTAATATATATATTTTTTTTACGAATATATCACGAATGGCTGTGATTGGTCCATCCTGATTAGCGATGAGAAAAGTAAAAGGTGTCACGTGACGTAGTCGCATACATGTTTTCATTTCATTCATGTTTTTTCTGTTATTTAAAGTTATTTTATATGCTCTATATTGTCAATTGCGAAACTGAATATTCAGTTTTTTAATTCATTAGTTGATTTTTTTTACAAAATTGCAGAGAAAACATTTTGAAATAATTTTTTTTTTTTTTATTTCAATCAGTTACATTACATAAATCTGTAAAATATTTATACAATTAATAAAATGACTAATAATCTTGCGTACAGACTGCACGCAAGTTAAAAATACACAGTGAAGCGTTAAAAAGAAAAATATTTTAAACCCATTCTGTTACCGCTAAGCCCCGCCCATTTGAGAACCCAAGAATCAGGTTACTTGTCATTCTACCCGCTCGTTTTATTTCTATGGGATTGATCGAGGCGACCCAGTTGTGTGAGCTTCCTGCTACATTGTGGTCTACTCTCGGGCTTCCTTTGCTCATTTCCGAATTAAGCATGGGGAAGAATAGCAAGAATACCGTGCAAACAATGTGCTGATGAGGAAAATGTTGAGTCAACCTTAAAATGTTAGTTCTCACCATCGTGATTTCTACCGTTTTGCATAATGAAGATGCGTGTCATTGTATGTGCATGCTTTCAAGATCAGAGGCTGCATAGATCTACATGAATCGATGGTTGTAGGCTTGTTTGGGTTTAATTTTACATGCATGTTCTATATTTAGAGGAACTGTCTCAAGTGATCAAATGATAGTTTCTCAAATACTCAAATCTAGAGCTCATCTCTAACTGGGACAGCAGCTTGGAACATCTCTATATATTTCTAGGTCATCTTTGTTGGCTAGACTTAGTAGTGATGACTAATAGGCTTTTTGCAATACAAACTTGGAACTGAATTTCCCAAACAATTACCTTGTACTTTGAAGAACTCAAAGTGAAATAGTTTATTAAAATGTTCTCTGTTTTGTCTCCGTGTTTAGCATTTTTTTTAATGGGCTGTGGTGAACTAAAGGATCGAATATGGAATGTGTCCGTCAGTCTTTTTTCCTGGATGGGATCAGCTGACACATCAGGAAGACATCAGCGGAAACTGATCTGGTCAAAGAAGATGCTTCATCAAATATTCAGCTCCCAAACGCTTTCCACTTTGCTTTCTTTTTGGCCAGACCAGAATGATAATGTTCAAGATTTCAAGAATTCAGACAGGTTATGAGAGTCAAGATTTTTTGTCCTCTTTCTATTTGAGATTTCACTTACTGTATGTATCATAAAAGCATCATAATGCGTATCAGTTTTTGCCAGGCTCTGTTAACAGGAGCAATAATTTTGAATTTGCTCATCCTATATTATGTCTCACGGGCCCAGCAGCAGATGATGGAGAAGCGTCGGGAACAAAATAAAGGCTTAAAGAAAGCCTCTCTGCCTGTGGCAGGACTGGGAGCTATGGGTAATCTGGTAGGAGGAAGTATTGTTGGAGGCGCCAAAATGGGAGGCCTTGAGGGCAACATGCGTGGTCCACGCGTGACACTCCTCGTTCGTGAATTTGAAGACTTTGAAAACTACGTTGGTGATGTTGCACGCTCCTTTTTGCGCCAGAGACCAGAGTTGCCCTTCCTCGCTGTAGCCGAAAGTCCACCGTACCCTCCCCTGGCGCTTCCAGAGGGAGCCCGGCTCCTGGTGTTGTCGCCGAGCCCGGACCAGCCTCCACAAACTCACCGTCCCGAGTTCAATGTGCAGACGGAGTTTGCTTTGTTAGTTCCAGACGGAGTCGAGCTGGACCACGGCCGGCAAATCGAGCGTCTCATTCGGGAGCTGGAAGGGGAAGGTGGCGGGCCGGTCCGACTCGTTGCCGCCCCGGTGCTGACCCGCTCTGCAGTGCAGTGCCTGCACCTCCGGGTGAATCTGCGGGAGTGGACCGCGACCTACACCCCTGCGGCCTCAGGGAGCAGCGGCAGCGTATGCACAGCCCTGCAGGGAGACGCCGTGGTTCTCATCCGCACCGAGGACCTCTTCAACCTCTCGGTTCCCTTAGGGCGCCCCCTCATGTCTTCCTTGTTTGTCCAAACTTCTCTGCGCGGCTGGAAGGTCAAGCTCCTGGAGGGACCTTCGTTCTCCTCAAGTCATCGCCCGCTGTTTACCTCAGCGCACAACCAGTGGAAGGCGGAAAGTCGGCTGAAAGACGCCACTAATCAGCTCATGCGTAGCTTCGGGCTGAAGCGCGTGGTGCTGCCTGAGGGTCGGGATCAGTGGTTCGGCTGCAGTAAGGAGACCACGCGGTGTTTCGGCACAGTGCGTGACGATACACCGGAATACCTTTACCTAGAGCGCTGGACTCCTCCTTGCTGTTTGCGCGCCTTACGAGAGACCACTAAGTATGTTATCAATATCTTGGAAAGCTCTGGTGTGCGTTACTGGCTGGAAGGGGGTTCCTTGTTGGGAGCAGCCAGACACCAGGATATAATCCCATGGGACTACGACGTGGATTTAGGCATCTACTTGGAGGACATTCCCAATTGCGACTACCTAAAGAACCTGGACTCTGGCTCACTGGTGGATGCTAACGGCTACGTGTGGGAGCGAGCGGTCGAGGGCGACTTCTATCGTGTGCAGTATAGTGAAGCTAACCATTTGCATGTGGACTTGTGGCCCTTCTACCCCCGCAATGGAGTTATGACCAGGGACACTTGGACTGAGCACAAACAAGACGTGGAGTTCCCAGAGCATTTCTTGCAACCCCTGGTGCCAATGCAGTTCGCCGGCATCACTGCTTATGGTCCCAACAACCACCGTGCCTTCTTGGAACTCAAGTTTGGGGAAGGGGTTATTGAGAACCCCCAGTATCCGAACCCTGCCAAGAAAAGACTGGACAGGAGTCGCACGTTAGGGTCGTAGCAAGCAGTAACTCGATGCGCCACAATTACACAACACTGCATTTGTTGCATTTCTAACATTTTAAACTTTGTAGAGTGTTACTGTCAGACTGAAGGTTTTGAACTGTGTCTGATCACTTGAATGTTCGCATTTCTTGCTGATTTTATTTATTGTATGTGTGTTGTGGTTTGGGGAGTCATGAGTCCCAAAAGTAGTCTAAATATACTGTATGTAACAATGGTAATAAAAGTTCTAAAATCTGAGGATGTTATATTTCTCACTGCAGCTTCCCAGGAATTCACAAACAAAGGTAAAATCTTTTTGTAATACACAGTTTCTGTAGCAATTAAAGGTAACGTTTTGTTTTATTTTAAGGATGTTACATGTACTTACTAATTTATTGACAGTAAATTATGCATAATTACATGCAGGTAACACTAAGTCAAACCCTAATCCTTATCCTAACCATATAGTAAGTACATGTAGTTAATTAATATTACTCGGTACTTAAGTGTATAATTACACTGTAACAAGGACACCTTATAATAAAGTGTAACCCAATTAAACACTAAACAAACGTTAGATTTTTTAACTGATTGCCAGAGAAACACCAGTTTTAAAGAGCCTATTGCCTATTGCATTAGTGCGTTATTTACTGTAAGTGCTGGCATATGGAAAACTGATTCATGTTTGTAGGTCCACAAGTGAAGCATTTAATAAACAACCCAGGCAGCTCATTAAAACCTTGAAAGGACCTCACTGCTTTTCAACTTAATCGTCATTATTATACCACCATGAACTTTGTAAAGCGTAGGATGTTTTTATTGACATATGGTGACACTGGTGTACGCTGATGTTGAAAGAGGCTGTAATGACCTTTTAACAGTTGTTTTTTTTTTTATTATTATTATTTTCTCTGAAATGGTTTTCCTGTGTAAATGGTTGTAAATGGAAAAGGTTACCTAAAAAGCAAGTGAAAAGAAGCTACTGTTTTATGCACATATTCACTTTATTAATATTTTCACCATGTTGCATGATGATAGTAACTGTACTTTTGATGTTTGAATTTTTTTGACTGTCCGACTGTTTGACCTCAATATTGTTTTAATGTAACTTAATTTTTACACTAATTTTTGTTTTGTCTTGGTGGTTCACAAATATACTATGTAATGTTCATTATGTAAATGTGTCATGACCACCAAATATTTAACAAACAGCGTAACATGAACCAAACTGTCTTAACATTTCAGTGTATTTCAAATGTCTGGAAATAAACCATCACACAGAATTACTTTTAGAGTTTTCATTGTAAACGTTACAGTAAAATGTTGGGTAACACTTTATTTCGATAGTCCACTTTAGACATTCTACTAACAGTAAGTAACTTTGCAACTATACATGTCAACTAGCAGTTAGTAGAGTATTAGTAGACTGTCTGATTAATATCTTCTAACACTTTCTTTGTCTACTTAACTAACCCTAAACCTACCCTAACAGTCTACTCTGAGAGTTAGTAGACATGTACTTGCAAAAAATAAGACTTAGTTGATATGTAGTTGACATGTAGTTACAAAGTTACTTATAGTTAGTCCATTTTAGACATTCTACTATCAAAATAAAGTGTAAACAAATGTTAAATAGACCACAAGGTGGCGCAATTACCCATGAAGTCTTCACGCTGCGCTTGGTTACTGATATGCTATCTAGTTTGTACAGTATCATAACTAGGCAAAACTTCAAAGCTGCCCTAAAAATGTTGCTTTTGTTTACAGTAACATATTTTAAGTCCTTATTTTAAGGATTCAACAGACTGATATCAAACGAACGGAGATAAGTCCGCTGATATCGAGTGAAGCTAAGTAGTCTTGGATCGCCCTAAAAGGGTTTATTTTGTAATAACTCCTGACTATATATTATCTTGCTTATTAAACGGCCTCTTACCAAAAAAAAAAAAAAAAAAAAAAATTAAGGCGTTGACTTAATTCGAGTCATGAAATTTAAATTTAAGTTGAATATTGCGTGATTTGAAATGTGATACTAGCATAGCTATGTTGGAAACCAGCAACCATTATACAAAATGTGTAAGCACAGAAGGCCATTGGACCCTTTTCACATTTCCGGGTTTCTCCGCAGCGGAAGT
>SCHK01396776.1:0-15578 GCA_004124795.1 Poropuntius huangchuchieni | reverse complement strand
GTGACACTGAAGACTGGAGTAACGGCTGCTGAAAATTCAGCCTTGCCACCACAGGAATAAATTACATTTTAAATATATTAAAATAGAAAACTTTTTTTTTTAAATAACATGACTACAAATAACATACACCCAAACTTTTGAATGGAAGTATACATGTATATCTTTCTTCAAGCAATAACCTGGATATCACATGTCTAAATGAAATCTCAAAATTCACAAGAACAAAACAATGTGCTTGAGACATTCTTTGTTGTGACTCATATAACTTCTTGCCTCCCGCATTTGCTCTTGTTCAAACTCGTGCTTCTTAATAAGGCTTCTTCTTTTTAGAGCACGGCAGCTCCTTTCGTAAACCAGTCTTTGCTGGTTCAACAGCTGGGCCTCCTCCTCAGCCTGGGAGCGCTGCATTGTTTCTTTATGTCGTGACAAGCGCTCCTGTTTCTCCTCTTTTGGTGTATCGGAGTCTTCATTCATTTCCTATTGTATGTAGAACAAATTAGATGATGTTTACACCAAAAATAGAATATAGCCATTTATAGGTAATGTATGAAACAATTAGTCTGATGTTGTTAAGGGCCCTGTGACAACGCAGGCCGACAAAGGGCTCTGAAGAGTGGGGCCCCTACATAAAAAGGTGTCCTGGGTTTGTACTGTGTTCTGTGAATTTACTGACTGTCCTGATCTCACCTCTTTCATTCTTTCTCTGCATAGTCTGTACTGCTTTTTCTGTGTGTCCAAGAAGGTGGTCAGTTCCTTCTTCTGCTGGACCAAGATCTGTTGCTGGATTCTTTTTTCCTCAGCTGCTGAGGCTTTCAACTTTGAGAGACAAAAGAAATAACATCTGGTTTTGCAGCATTAACCACTTGCAAATTAATCATCTAGGGCCAAAGGACGATAAGTATCACAAAATTTCACTGTGGTCAGCTATGCATTAGTAAACTCACAATATTTTGTCATCATGGTGATTTGAGTCATTTTATTCAAATCCACTTATCAGTCTAAGACTACTAGTGAAAATCTGTATTTGTTTTAGTTATTACAATTTATGAAAATACATTTGAACTGCAGAACTTCTTTCACCTTTTGTTTTAATCGCAGCAGTACTCAAGCTGCATGAGCTACACAAGTTTGTGTAAACCTTATGTTCACGTTCTCCAACAAGATCTGAGACGGAAGCAAGAACATCTGACTGCCTGTACAAAGGAGTTCATGTAATTAATGTCACAAATGTTCCTTGTCTGATAATACTAAATTCTGGAAACAGTTCAATATTTCATAATAACTTTAATTCATAACATTTCATTGTTCTACATCTTTCAAAATGTTAAAATGTTGAAATTAGATTGTGCATCCCAGGGTTTTAATGTGGTCTTCAGCCTCTGGACCCCATGGCTTGTTCACCATATATATCGACTTGCAGACAAAAATGTGACATCTTGTAAACTTTTCATGACCCTGTCCACAAAGTGTAACGTAGGAGCACACACCTCCTTGTCCAGTTGTGCAGCTTGCTTCTTGGCCAGCCGCTCCAGTTCAATGTAGGTGTTATTGGCCTGGGTCTCCACTTCCTTCTGCAGCCGGAGCTTGTGCTCATCCATCTCGGCCTTTAGCCTGTTCTCCAGAGCGATCAGCTGCTTCTGATGCTGCCGCCGCATGCGCTTATACCCTGACATCTGCTCGCGCCGCACAACTTCCTGCTCATGCTCCTGGATCTGCTCACTGACCTGCAAACACACAGTGTGTTGTGGGGTCAAAGGTCAGGTAAGGCAAGCAAGAAAATGAGTTTTTACGTTCTCTTTTCGACTTGATGAAAGATGAATTGTAAGATTTTTAGATAACTCTAAGTTAGAAGTTTTCTTTAACCTTATAATTACCAGTTCTGTAAAGTAAGTGAGGTATTCAGAATTTTCAAAATGTGTAAAAATGCAACCATATAAAATTAATGAGTGTATTATATAGAGCAATTATGTATATAATGATCTGCATTGTTTGATATAGGCCTTTACATGTTCTATATAAAATATTTTCAGTTTCAATAATTTTTTTGAAAATGTTTTTTGTTCACAACTAGCATGATGTTACAGAATGGATTGATTTTAAACAAAAATCCATGTATATGGAAATATTCGTGTATAAATCTTTGGACAACAGGCGCTATTGAATACATGAAATGTTATTATTGGTATGTTTTGGTTAAAATTGATATGCATGCATATAAAGAAAAGTAAACAATATATTGTGATTTCCCTGTTTGGTGTTTCACTGTAATCATATTATAATCTGATAGACTGGTTCATTATAAATGATAGTGTGGTGTGGCAAATTCATTTAGAAATTAAAAATATTCTATGTAGATTGTCATTTAATATGAGTTTATAAAAACTGCTTGCGTACATATTTTCAAAAAATAAATAAAATAAAATCCTTTTATATATTACATTTCAGCACACGTCAGCTACCAGATATTATAAAGCCTGCCTTACACATTTCATTGAGCAAAACAGGTATTAAACAACTACAGAGGCAGTGTCAGGGTAGATCTCACGA
Organism: Poropuntius huangchuchieni; assembly: GCA_004124795.1. NCBI lineage: Eukaryota > Metazoa > Chordata > Actinopteri > Cypriniformes > Cyprinidae > Poropuntius > Poropuntius huangchuchieni. The sequence continues at coordinate 13,031 of SCHK01396776.1, read as the reverse complement.
ATGGGGAAGACCTTATTATTTTTTTACCATGGGCATCTATTTTGCTATTTACTATTAGCATTTAGCTTAATATCTTTTTACACTGAAGAAAAATATCATTTCAGAGCTAATCAGCTTCATACTGATGGGCTGAACACACTGTGCCTGAGTGAAATATAATGGCTATAATAGTGTCACTGACTGAATGAAAATGCAAATATGAAAGCAAATATGCTGTTTTAATGACGAACTGAAACTCTCTCTCTCTGCGTGTGTGTGTGTGTGTGTGTGTGTGTGTGAGTGAAAAGCGTCTGCCTTAGTTTGCATTCTACAAAGGATCTATATATGTGGAGAGAGAGAGAGAAAACACTGTACATCATGTACAGCTCCAGAAAAGAGCTCCGAATCTCAACAAAATGAATACCTTTACTACAACAAAAACGAAGCGTAAAATAAGCCTGCGCTCCGGAGACAGAAAGACATGGGGGGGATGAAAAAGCGCTTATTAACAGGATGTGGTTGCCATGGCTACTGATGTGGGGTTGAGTGGATGACCATGGCAGGCCTGCATTTCTTATGCAAAAACGGCGAGCGGAAGAGGAGAGATAGGCTGCCTACCAAAGATGCTGGTGTGATGATGGCAAAGCGTTGGCGGATGCTGCTGCTGTGATGATGGCGAGCCCGGCTCTTGTGAAAAGAAGAAGGCCGCAGCTCTGGCCTGATGTCCCTGTCTCCAGCCTCATCCCTCACGCAAGCATGCTTCTGCAGGGGGGGAGGAAAAGACGAAGTGAGTGGGGGTGGGCGCTAACCGAGCGCCCTGCTGCTGCTGATGCTGAGGATGAGGATGATGCCGCTGCGTCTCCCTGCTGCCCGCATACAGCCTGCTGCTTCCAGCGCATCCTTTTCAGCCTTCATCTGTTACTGGCGTGTGTCGCTCACGGGCAGGGCATCGCGACGGATGACGCTCGGTACGGCGAGAGCGGGAGTCCGGAGCCTCTCTTCAGACTAGCGGCTGCACTTCCTGAGAAGAAGAAGGAGGAGGAGGACGACGACGACGAGGAGGAGGAGGAGGAGGAAGCAAACAGATCCGGTGGGATAGAGTGAGTTACGCAATGCCTACCGCGGGCAATCAGCGGAAAGAACGCGTGCGCGCCTTAAACTTTTAACGTTTCCTACTCTACGTGCACTTGGTGGTTTTTGTGCTCATTTTAAAAAGTTTTGCATGTAAAGAAAACAATAGTAGCCTGTCTTTGAGAATTGTGATGTCTTTTCTGTCTTCTGGAAGCCAGGCTCTTTTACATACATACAACGCTAAAATATAATAGCCTTTCGTTTACATTTCATTCATACATTTAATACTTTTTTCATTCGTATATTTTGTACTATACTGTAAATGTCAGCTAAATGTAACACACAATTAAACTTTAATGGTTGCACTTTTAAACACACGTCAATAACATGACTGTTGTTGTGTTTTCAAAACGTCCTTCATTGAATTGTAAGAGAGCCACGCTCCCTTGTTACAAATTATCATTATTCTCCGTTGCAGCAAGGTCAGATTCTACTAATTTGAAATGAAAAGGTGAAAAGCCTAAACAGGTAATTATGAGAAAGAGACTGGGGGATTTCCTTAGACTACGAAGTAAAGCATTTCCTGAGTGGTTTAGAGGTTAAGAGAAATTGTCTTTGATCTTTTTTGTCCCTAATAAAAAAAAGCAGACCTGTCTGCGCAAATACTGCTGAATTTACACAGTCTCACTTCCAAAGAGTTGGCTATGGTTGGTAAACATTAGAAGGGGGTATCTTGGAAGAAAGTGCCTTTATACTGTCCTCAAGACTGGGCTGCCACACCCACATCCAAACCCCAGGATGTTAAAACAACAATACCAATACAGGGGAAAGTGACAGTCAGCATAAAACGGCAAATCCAACACTTCCAGTTTCTCCTCCTTCCCACGACACTTTACCTTTAGTGTATGTTTTTTTGGTGAGAATTGTGGAAAGTACCAGGTACTGAACTACAATTACCTGTGTTTTGCTGAGAAGACACTGATTTCCCCTGTGACTTACCACATCAGTGTCACACTTATGCAGGAACAACAGACCTCTTACCCAAGAAATTACATTTATTTGCCTAAGCGTATGAATATATTTTTACAGATGTGGCTTTGAGATCAGCTTAATTGGAGGAGTTTGTGCAAGTTCTAAACTTTTGGGTATGGGGATTCCCTTGTAGGCCTGAGTCATAAAGATTCAAAATAAAGCTTAGCTCAGTTAACATCGGATGTTAACATCTTACCAAAATGCATTTGCATCACACAAAAGTTGAATAAAAGTTTAGCAAATCAAAGCACAGCAAAGTCTTAGTCATCTTCCTTCCTTGTCTGAACTTGATAGGTGGCTGAAATTCCCAATTTTGTGCATTTGCGTCAAAAGATCGAAAGGTATCAGTAAAAATCTAGTGTTGAGAAACAACCTTCCTATTACAAGACCACTTCCTGTTGAACCAACAGGCATAGAGTTCAGAGCAAGGGTGGATGAGAGCTGTGCTGGATGGTTCCTTTTCTAATTTTTGTCAATTTTGGCATGGTTTTGACAGATTTAGAGCAATATTACTGACTGAACATGAATATAATGTCAGAAAAGTCTGATCTCAAAATCCAAGGGTATACATGCATACAAATAAATGAAAATAATCTGCTTATTTAGTGTTATCCCAAATACACGTAGCATTGTGCAACATAAAAATCTTTTTAAGATATGAGATAAGAGTAAAATCTCATAACATTTTTGCTTATCTGACATCAATAATAAAAAAGCTATGACAAATAGACATAATTGCTCATCCTATATCCAGACTCTGCATCACGTAAGCTACACAAAAGTGGGTGGCAGATAAAGGAGGGACCATTACACACAGTACATGTGATAATGAAGACGCAAAAAGAAAAAAATTCTGGGAACTCTTGTTGCCTCAGAAAGCTGACTGCGTCATTTCCTTCCAATGACAAATGTGTGGTTTCAGTCTTTAAAAACTTTTTCAGAGTTGTGATCATGACCAGTTTGAAACTTTGTCTGTGAACGGAGAATGAATTGTCATGTTAGGAACATGGTCTGCCTATCTCAGAGATCACAAGCAAAATTCAGTAAGTATTACATCCACACTGCACACACAAAACAATATGCTTACAAGCATGCTTAGCAATGGTCAGACATGGAACATTGTTAATGCAGTCATTTGATTAATAACCCAATTACAATATACATAAACAAAACATGCATATTTGTTAAATTATGTTGCATTTGATCCTTTTTACTGACTATATATATATATATGTGCGCTCATAAGATGGACATCTGGTCATTCTGACAGCAGTAAATGTGAAGCTAAAGATTTACTACTGCATATGCGAAGGGATCACCATAAAATATGAATATGTTTTGCGAAACATGACTTTAATTACATTTTTTTTTTTTATTATTCAGGTATAATCCTCCCTATCCTCATCTTGATTGCTGTTGAGTTAATGCATCCAACAATGTCTTGCAAGAATGAGAACTGCAGCCAGCTTCTTCACCGTAGTCTGAAGCTGACTAGGTTGGTGAGCAAAAGGACGGCAGAGCTCTTAGAAACATATGTAAGTACTCTCTTTGTATAGTTACTTTTTTGAAAGTATAATTGTTAAGCTTGCAAACGGCGTTTACGTCAGTGGTCCTAAATCAGTTGTGATTGGTACAACAAAGAAGAGATGCTCTGACAATGTGAGCCTAATATGGTCAACAGTTGCTTGGGTGGTTTCCGCATATAGTGAGGTGATTCCTTCCATTGACAAAACTGGGCTGTTTTGAGAGTGGGTGGGAATATGTGGGAACTGTAAATTTAGCTCTTTGACAGTATGTACTGTACATGAATAGACATAAAATGTGGAAATGAGTCTTTCAGAAGAATAGTTAAATATGGGTTAAGTCATGACACTGAAATGGGGCTAGGTGTCACAGAGTGGGCTTATTTTCAAGAATCAGTTTCTGTCTAGGCCACTGGTTCTTACCCTGTCCCACTAGGGGGCATAAGACAAAACAACTAAAATCAAGATTGATTGAGAAGAACAGGGTTCTCATAGACTCTTGTCTCCTCTCATTCAGAAAGCCAGTCAAGGAGATTCTGCAGACCTGATCTGTGATATGCAAATGGACAATGTTCCAGTATCAACCATCTCTGGCCAGACCGCGTCGGAGCGCATCTTGAGTGTTTATACCCACCTGAAAGAGTTTCTTCCGCACATGAAGACAGTGATGGAGCAGCAGAAAGACTTAAATCCTCCAACCAACCCTGTGGCGGAGGGTCTTCACAGTATGATTACACATGTTCGCCACATTGCTCTGAAGGTGAACTGTATCTTACAGATCCTGCAGCCAAATATACCCATTCCTGAGCCAGCTGAAAGGCCAACGGGAATTCCCCCTGCGCAAAATATTTTCCAGCAGAAAGCCTATGGATGCATTGTCCTGTCTCGGCTTCAAGAGCTCCTTAGTCAAGCAGTTCAAGAACAGAAGTCTCTTAAGGGGAAGATGTGCAGAAAGAGGACCAAAAATGGTTCTTGATGAACTCTGTTCTGTGACATGAAACAATATGTACGTAACTTATTCATATTTATTTTTGTACATCTATAACTGTTGAAGATGCCCAGAGTATGTTTTTTGTTTATATATTTATTAATATAATTTATTTTTGTCCTAACTGTCATATCATATGTGGACAAAAAGTTAAGTTATACATTTTTTTAAATAGCGTGGATAATCTTATTTGGCCGTCATCGACTGTCACAGTTACTTGAATGATTTGACAGTAAAAATATTTTAATTTGATTCAGTTATAGAGCAACAGCTGTCATCTAAACTGTATACAGTGTGGCTAGATGTGTTTTTTTTTTTTTGCCCTGCAAGAAAGAAGGCTCAAAACAACTCTAGTTACTCAGAATTTCCTAACAACACTCTATGATGTTATGTATGTCGTCACAGGCAATTGTTTTGATTACAAAGAAATTTGCAGTGATTAACTGTGATGTCACACGTTAGCCATATTGGCTTTTGTGGTCAATGCTAACGTCTATAGCATGACCTGAATAACCTAGTAAAATGTATATGTCTGAGACTTCGCCTTCAGAGGAGACCAGTTTAGAAGACAGGAAGTGCAAGAGACTGATATCAGCCCATAATGACGCATTCATTTCACCACATTAGAATGGGGGAAAAAACTGGCTAGCCGTCTCCCCTGTCACAAGGTATGAGTGTGTGTGTGTGTGTGTGTGTGTTTGTGTCCATGTGAGTGAATCTCAAGCCATTGCCCTTATAATTAACAGACTGTGGTCTGTACATTTCATGAATGCTTTATGTGAATGTCGTGATAATGAATGTATGTATATATTTTGATACTTATTTATATGAACCCAGTATGTACAGTATGTAAATGACTTTGCATTCCTACCTTCAAAATAAACGAAACAAAAAGAAACTTCTGTTCTTGTTCTTACACTGTGTACAAATGTCGCAAAGTTCCACACATGGACATTCAAAAGTGCTTCTTCCTTTCTTTCCATTCAGTATATTGCTGACACTTTAAATAACAATAAAATCATAGCACGTCACATTATGTCACAATTTAATATCATAATGCCATATCACACCGAACAACATGCAAAACTGCATAACCACTAAGGACACATGGTATCAATAATTAATGTTTTGTCTGATTTATTAATTAGATGTTGTGAGTGGGTGAATTCAGTAAAAAAAAAAAAAAAAAAAAAATGCCATCTCAGGCACTTTGCCCTAGTCACACGCTTCTGTGGAAATAGAAGTAGGAAGATTCATTATAGGTCAAGTTGTGCATGGCAACGTTTTTCAGGAAAAACAGGGACAAGAAAAAAAATGCTTTATCAGCACCCCCGCCCTGCCGACATTTTTTAAAACATGTTTTATTATTAAAAAAAAGCGATGTCTTTTACACTTATCTCAATGAAATATTTAGGTGCATTGTCATACTGAATCAGTGGAGGTCCTTCCCGGCACAAACCTACACATCAGAAGGTTAGCTGTGCCAAAAATGTCAATGAATGCTGCGGAAATTTCAAAAAATGAAAAGATAGATAGAAAAAAAAAGATTTTGGAGATGAAAGCATTGTTTGTTTGTTTTTTGTTGTTGTAAATAAATAAAATAATGCTAAACATAATGTAAACCACTGGGAGGCCACAGACGATTGTCATTCACTGTATTGTTTTAACACAAAGATTTTTACTCACCAAAAATTTTAAGATGTAGCCATGTACACTTGCTAGTCCATTTTATTTAAGCATCTAGTGTTGTGAAGACTCTAGCCTACAAGCCTCAGAAGATCTGGACTAGGAAGGACGCAGACTCACTAAGATGCAGCCTTCTGTTTGGGAAGCAACCTTTATTCAGAGGCCATAAAAATACAATTGTTCAGTGCATACCAAAAACAATGCACAGTTCAAATCACTCATAAGTTTTGTGTGGGCTGTCCTGCCTTCTTACTAATTATGCAGATCCACCCAACTCTTACATTACATAATCCAGATAGTTTTTTTCCCACTACTGTAGTTCTAAGTCTAATGGCAGGACATAAACCTCTTTAATCAGCACATTGTTCATAATGATCTCTAGCGGCTGAATGGCCCTGGAAACTTCTGTCCTGAAGCTGCAAAACATCTGTAGCAAACAACCGCGGTGATATTTGATATGAGACGTTGCATCAAACTTCCTGATGTCTGAAAAGCTGATTTCTGTAGAAGCCCAGATGGGGGTTTTGTAGCGGTGCCTGCTTACTTGCAAACCAAAGGAGTGGCATGTCTTTTCATGAAACAGAAAAAGAGGGTAGTGGGTCACACAGTTTTTCAGAGGCAGCTTGCGGTGGGGAAGACCCCCTAATCAAATAACATGTAATCAAAACAGGTGCTTGTGTGAGAACTTCTTTCCTGTCTAGAGCTGGCAACCTCACTTGACACTTTCACATGAAATATGAAAGTGATCATTGCCTTTTTACCGTCAAATACTGAAGAGATCTGAGAAATGCTTTGAATTGTCAGGGGAAAAAAAGAGCAGTGCGTTACAAAAAGTCTTCAGTGTTGCAAGATACCGTTTTATTGTGGTAAATGCAAGTTGCAAGTTGATTCAATACACAGTGGGTGCATATACAGTCTTTTTTTTCCTTTTTAAGGTTAACAGAAGAAACATGAATTCATTTCTTCATTTTGAAACATTTTTGCACTTTCACAGAGTAAATGCCACTTTCGTTTTTGCAAATAAAATGCTCTACACAGTTTATTTCTACTGTTTAACCTACATCTATACAATCCATGCGCTATTAATAACTGCTAACACAGCACAGCTTCAGCTCTCTGTCTCAGAGTTTGTTATCATTGAACTATACGTGGCTGCTGATATTGATTAAAGGTCTTTGGTGTCCACTAGCAGTCATAGTGTCATTAATTGTTTTAGAACATTAATTTGTTTGTAATGTAATGTTTGTTGATACACTTCTAATTGCCCTTGCAAGAACATGCTGAAACATGCTTATTGGTTGTACAAGTACCTGAGTATTTCTAGATCGACTGACATATACAAAGCTGTGACATTAGCGATATCTGCTGGCTGATAGGAGTAACTGCAGTTCTTTTTTGAGGCTATAGATTCAAGGATTGTTTTAATTTATTAGTACTGAACATAAAAAAGCACACAAAATATTGCTATTGCTATATCACAGTGTTAATAATATGATATTTATATGATTAATATGATTATTATATCAGTGAAAATATATTATGAGTGCATTTGGTCATAAGCATTCAACTTTTTTTGGAATAGTAGGATATAGACGAGGTTATTTTAGAATAAATAGATATTTTAGAATAATATGTTATTTAAGAATAAAGAGATAATAAAAATAATTACAAAAAATAAGTAAAATAAATTAATTAATTAATGCCTGCATAGTTTTAATTTATCGTACCTTAATTATGTAATATGTGCATGCAAAGCAAGGACTTTCAGATATCAATACACACTTTTCTTATTGCTTTTCAACTTTTATAACATACACACTCTGAGCATCCTACAATTAGTTCATAGAACTAGAGATCTATCCAAACTATTCTAAACCAGCCACATATATATCAACTAATAAAGTGCTTATTTTACCGGAAAATATGCATTTAACCGGCACCACCTAGACAGAATGTTACTTGCACAGAACAGTTGTGTCCATGTTTAAGAAGCGAATGTGCATTCTCGTCTCAATTTCAACTCCTTTAAGAATCTGCAGGAAACCAAGAAAGAGAGTTGAAGGCAGGTTATATCAGTAAGGCAAGTCTTATGTGATCAAATTATATGTCTTATGGTACACATGTTAAGTATGATTAAGCAATGCAAAACAGAATATTTGCCTAAACGAAAATATACAAATGCTAAATTAGACCATATGGCTTGTGCACATAAATGGACAAATTGACAAACCTTCAAAAATTGCTCAAAAGTTATTCCTTCATAGAACTCATCGGGTGCCTGAAAAAAAAATAAAAAATCAGATTAGCAAGTCATTCTGTGTGTGTGTGTGTGTGTGTGTGTGTGTGTACTTATCAATAATTTGGAGACAAATTTGTCCCCAGAAGTGAACTAAATCTTCCATATGGGGAAAACCAATCAAGGACATAATAATTATTCATCTTTATATATCAGGTATATATCAAATGAATGGATGGATGAATTAATTTCTCTAATTCTTAAAATACAAATAGGTGAAACCTAGAGTGCCCCAGGTCACTCACTTAAAGGATTAGTTCACTTTCAAATGAAAATTTCCTGATAATTTACTCACCCTCATGTCATCCAAGATATTTATGTATTTCTTTCTTCAGTTGAAAAGAAATTAAGTTTTTAAAGGTTAAACATTCCAGCATATAGTGGATGCCAATGGACTCCAAACCGTTTGGAGTCCATTGACGTCCACTATGTTTTCATCAAAAACCTTAATTTCTTTTCGACTGAAGAAATAAATACATGAACATCTTGGATGACATGGGGGTGAGTAAAATATTAGGAAATTTTCATTTGAAAGTGAACTAATCCTTTAACAAAACAGTGCTTCGTGTGTTCTGTTTTTATTATTATTTTACTGAACTCAAAAATATAAAAAAAATCTTATACATTCAGATTACAACTTTACTGATATATTGATATAATAGTGATTATATTGTCTCCATGCAATGTTGGTGATCCAGCCTCTAAATAACTTACCATGGGACCTACGGAGATATTGGCAACCTCCAGCATTGCAGCATCTGCAATGCCCTTAGCTGTCTCTCTTCCAAGAGCTCCACTACGGGACAACAACTCCTCTACTACCTAGAGAACAGAGATCACAACACTGCTGATAATCTGTGAAGATAATCATGAACTACCCACACGTACACATATTTTATAAATGATTTACTCAGATGCATTTAATTTCACAAAAATGGGTAACTTCTTACATGTCTGTATTCCTCCAGTGTTATGGTTCCATCATTGTCGGTGTCATGCATGTTGAATAGGACTATTAAGAAAGAGACAGCACTGTATCAATTCTGTTGTGACTGTATGGCTCAGTTGACTGGTATTTTATCTCCAAGGATCCTAGTTTCCAGAGAATGTTTTGAATATCATTTCTACATGCCCTTACAGCGCAGTTTGGCTCTTCTCATTTCTTCTCTCTGCTCCTCTGTGATATGATGGGCTGGTGCTCTGAAGTACGACATGACGGTAAGGAATTCCTCAAAACCAATTTCTTCCACAGATCCCACACCATCTTTCTGGAAGTTCCTGTGAAGAACAAGTGGGGATAGTAATGTGTTATTGCTCTTTATCACAGCTTTGCTGAGCCCTGAATATTAAACTTCACTATTAATCTTCAGCATTGTGGTTAGCAGATGATTTTGACCCATGGGACTTGGAAAAAAACACAAGCTAAAAAAACTACACAATGTACATACTGCAAATGCAAATATTTATTTTCTAAAGAAGACGAAGATGAATTGTTTATTTTTTAAAGAAGCATGTATTTAGTCCGTCTATTACAATTAGAAATATAAGTACCATGTAAAAAATAATATAAAAATGCTTGGGCATGAAAAATTCTTGATAATAATAATATAATAATAAACTTAATTTTAGTCAAAGTCATAGAGCCACAAAAGCCACCTTTCCAAAGATGATAGCCATATAAACAAGAAAAACCCCAGTGCAACAAGACTTCCCTTTACTATTAAAGTGTTGTTTCACATCTGTTTTGAATGAAGACAGTGCCACTGATATTTGTGATGTTTCTAATGAAACTTCAAAAATGTGATGTAGTATTCAAAGGGAATCTCGTATTCTGAGGCAGTAGGAGATAATTTCAAGCAACACATAACTGTTATCACTATTAATATAAACATATACAGAACATAAATAAGCACAAGCCTTCTATCGAAGAAAGCTTCTATAATCTGGGACCGAATTGGGTTGCTTTCCAGGTCTTGGATTGTTTTAAGGTCATCTCTCCTTTAAATGAGAACACAAAACAATTAGGTTTGACAAGTAAATGGCAGGCATTATGGTTTGTACTGTATATACTGTGTATACTTGTGTATGAATATATGTTGTGTAACCAACCAAACCACCTAGGCATAACAATAATTTTTCTAATAGTCAGTACCAGCAAAACTGGTTTGATTTGATTCTTGAAGGCATTTTGAACAATAATTCTGTTGCATCACTTTGCAGAATGCTCTCCCCCCCCCACACACACACACACACAACTACTACATGCAGATTACCGTAATGTTTCCTCGTTTTGGCTGAGCTGCTTAAAACGATTGTGGAGAATTGCGATCTGCTCCAGTGAAACTGAAACAGAATGAAAATAATGGAGGTGATGACTCACCAGCTGGCACCATGCACTATGTGTGAAGTTAACACAACTGTTAAAACTTCTTCAAGAGACCTCACACACATACAGAAGCTGTTGTCTGACTGACTCCTCTAACTGAATTATGAATGATCACATGAGACATGCAGTAACCTAAAAGAGATCAGTCAGCCAAAAATACAGAGTTCTGTAATCATTTACTCAGCCTCATTTTACTCCAAACCCATATGACTTTATTTCTTCTGTAGAGCACAAGGGTGATTACAGAGACTGATAACATAAGTCCTTGTTCACTTGCATGGAAGAACATAAAAAAGCGAGTGGTGACTGATTGAGGCTGTCAGAAAATATCTCCATCTGTCATATGGCTTTGAAGCATCATGAGTGTGTAACAATGAATGGGTGAATTAACATATTTTTATGGTACACATTTGATGTTTAAGTCCGTATTTTAGGTCTGTAGTACAGAGGAATCAAACTAAGCATCCATAACCAGCATTTGCAAGAGTAGCTACAATTTTGTCTTCCTTTGTCCACATAAACAATTATGAATGCTAATAACAAAATATCAACATTAGGTAGAGTCTTCCAACAGGTAGGCTAAATATTACACTAAATAATTATGCAGTGCAGTAGATCTGAGCTGTAAATGACAAGCTCAATGTTAGGAAAAGAACATATTTCCGACATGTCACTAAATGATCACTACATACGTTTCCTGTGTAAATGGTGCTGCGTTTGTCAGATATTAAGTAATGGGTTATTAATTACATTAAACATAAGCCCTTCGTAATAGTTATACTCACAGCCTGTCTTCTGTGACAGGGTTCGATATTGATGGTCATCTGGCAAAGACTGGAAGCTCCCCATCACGACGGTGATCCTACACCAATAAGCGTGTCTGCGAGTCTGTTCCTCGATCTTCCGGGGGTTAAGGTTTCACTCACACACCAGTGTTTGCCTTGCAGAACAAACGCATGCAAATTGCATTGTGCCTTGTGAGAATGAGAACACGTCCCCTGGGTCCTAGCGCCGCATAAACACCCTCTGCATCAACTGCTGTTCTTAGAATTCACGCCTGCTTTGCTTATCCAGTTTCAGAACGTTGATCACGCCCAAACCAGATATTAAAATAGAATCAAATATTGTGACTACACGATGAAGACTGAAGTGAACGGAGCCATCTCGGCCGCACTCATTCATAATACATGTCACCGTGACAGCAGCAGCAGTGCAGCTCTTTCTGGAAAACAGAAATGAAACACTGACATTTCTGAGAAGGCCACAGAAAAGCAGCCTTCAAAAAAAACTGACGGTATAATAGCAAAGGAAGGAGATATAGCTACATATTGTCACGTCGAATATGCTAAATTATTATTGCCCAGAACAGTTTATGTTTATTAGCATTCTCAACCCTTTCCTTGAAAAAACAAATACAAAATCGTACAGTCCTTCACTCTGATGACATTAATTTGTATTCAGCTTCAGGCAGTAACGATAAGCACAAAATTAACCCAGAAATTGAAAAAAGGAGGAGCATTAAAGAGAGAGAGAGAGAGAGAGAGAGAGAGAGAGAGAGAGAGAGAGGCCATTAACTAATTTGTCTGGTTTTCCATTACAAATAGGCTTATCTAAACATTCTTAAATCAACATGACTTAATAGAAATGACTTAATATTTTAAGCCTTGTTTTCTGAAAAATATATCAAAATTATGTATGTTTATACTTAAAACAAGAAAAAAAAAAATCTGCCAGTAGGGTAAGAAAGGAAAAACAAGATTACTTTTTTTAACCAATTGGCTTTTTTTTCTAGTAAATCTATCATGATTTAAGAATATTTAGATATTAATACTGGAAAACAAGGCAAAATAGGCTTACTAAAATATTTTTCCAGTGCAAATTATTAAGGTAAGGTACGAGCTAAGGTAAGTCTACTTTTATGTAAAATAGACTTTATGTAAAATACACTTTTTATTGCTTCGGTGTCAACAAGACTCGACTTAGAATTCATATAATTAATATCGAAGGAGTACAAAAGTATTAAATTTCATTTCGTTGTGTATCAATCCACCACACGATGGCAGTAAAGAT
>SCHK01396735.1:0-14325 GCA_004124795.1 Poropuntius huangchuchieni | reverse complement strand
AGCCTATTTCCAAAAAAAGTGGAGTGTTCCTTTAAGTGTCTGTGTGATGTTTGTGCGTGTTATATACATGTGTTTTTTCCATTATCTGCATCTGATTTAGCCATTATGCTTTGTACAGTGTTAGGAAAGCTACTTTGAAATTGTAGCTTGCTAAAATAGTTCAAATACAGTTCAAAGCTAATTTTGAACTGTAAAAAGGTAGTTAGCAATAAGTTATTAACAAAAAGTAGGCCTAGTTAAAAAGGTAGTTAGCTATAAGCTACTAACAAAAAGTAGACTACATTAAAGCTTTTGAATTATACTATTGTTATACTCTATGATTAAATTAAAAAGAACAGAATCTCAGATAGCATAAGCTAACTTCAAACTAAAGCCACATTTTCACTGCTAACAGTGATATAGCATTCGAGTAGTTAGTTTAACAGAACTGTTTAACTTTTTTAGATACTACAAAAACACTCTAGTAGTGCACATTTGATTACTACCTCATCTTGCTTGGTAGCAAGGTTGTTTGTGTAATGTATCAAAGGCTATGTCATGCTACATTGCTAATTGTTTAAAAAGTAGCTTGTTACTGGAAGTGTGATATCACATTGAAAACATCAGAGCTACAGATTTTTAAGTGGTTCAAATATAGCCAAGCTAAATTTTTGAAAAATTAGTTATAGCCACTACGAAAAAAGTAGCTAAATAGCTTAAAAACATACATTAGCATAAACTAGCATCAAAGCCACCTTTTCATTGTTTACACAGCAATAGCAGCTAGTTACTGCTAAATAGCAGTTAGCATGCACTGCTAAATAGCAATATTTAACATTTATTTTGCTAGAAAAAAAGAAGATGAAAGAAAATGGGTGATAATTTAAATGAGTAGAGCGTGTTTGATTATTGCTTCATTTGGCTGGTTGCGAAATAAAACAAAATTCTAACAGTATAGCTAATATTTATTTTGCTACAAAAATATTCCCAACCGAGTAGATCGAAATGCTAAAAAGACACTCTAGTAGAGCACATTTGATTTTTTGCTCATCTCGCTCAGTTGCCGGGTCCCTCGCACAATTTGTCTTGAATGTTGTTGCGCTACTTGTTAGAAAAAGTAGCTTGTTACTGGAAAAGTTACACCACTTTAGAAACATCAGAGCTACTGTCACGGCACTGAAAAATGTAGTTAAGTCAGTAGTGTCGTTACGGTCTGTGGTGTAGGGGCGCGAGAGCGTTCCTGTTTGTGCCTGAATTTCCTCATTACATCTCAAACTGCAGTTTTCCATCTTGGCTGTCATAAAGTGTGTGAGTGTGTGTGCCCCTGTTTTAGAGCAGGGCATTCAATCAAACCAAAGCAGAGAGCATACACACATTCATCACTGTTTAGCCGCGACTCCCTGATGAAGTGTGTGCCGCACCGATGACAACACACACTCATAAGCTGACACTACAGTATGACGTTCACTTGACAAACAGCATATACACACACGAATAAATTCCATACACGCACATGATGGAGAACACCCATGAGGAACGCGATTCTTCCCTCTCTCTTGTTAATTCAGCTGGGATCGATATGGGAAAGCTGCTAATTGTAGTTATGTTCTCTGCATTGATTAAAAGACAAAAGCGCCACAGAGAGCTAATGAGAACGAGTGAGTGAGTGAACGTACGTGTGCGATTCAACTCCGGGTGGGAACTCTTTGTTCATTCTGTTACTGCACCTGAGCGCACTCATTTCACTCCATTATAAAACAAAACCGGCTAGCAAGAGAGACGTCTGTGAAACTGATAAAGGAGGACATAAATTGGACTTAAAAGAAAAGTTCGTCCGCAATGGCTGGCTCCATTGATTTCCAATTGGCTCTAAGAAACTTAATGAGCTCAAATGCGAGATCATTGGATGCGGAGAGCGTGAACTGGCTGTGTATAAAGGAGATTTACTCTTAACCACTTTTTATTGGGTGTGTGCGGTTTGCATTCACTCAGGGCTTTTTGTCAGGTCACTGAATTGGTGCGTCTTGGGTTACAGGACAATAAAGCCAGCAAATAAAGATCAGTCATAATGGCTTGATCTTAAGTGTCAAATTAGATGCAAGGTTAGCTGAGGCTAACCATTTAAACTTGAGGATAATCCGAAGTTGTTGTTTTTAATTTGTTTGTTTTTTTCCCTATTTATTGTATTGTGTTATATTCTTTCCCCCTTTTTCCCTGTGGCATTATATATGGGAAAGGAAACTGTTATTGTTGTTGCTGCTGCTGTTTTGATAAACAACAAAAAGCATTATACAAGTCAAAACGTAAAAAGTCGAAACATAACAAAACAAGTGCAAACAAAAGAAGTCCAAACAAAAAAACAAGAAACAAAACAAGACAAAACAAGACGAAACAAGACAAAACAAGACAAAACAAAAAACAACACACACACTTGAAAACTTTGAGCGTGCAGTCCTTAAAAGTTTGTGCCTGGCTGTTGGAAGCCATGAGAACTCTTTGACCAGAAAAAGTTACAGAATCTATAAATATCCGATCAGATCATGTGGTGTACTGTGATGTCATAAAAGGAATTATATTCTAGAATTCGGTCTGCGGGCATGATAAAGATATGTGGACACTCTCCTGGAACTGTCAATCAAATTCCCCAGAGTCAGAAGCCCTCTCTCACAGAAACAAGACTTGACTGGGATCCTCTGGGGACTTCCAAAAGAACCGCCACTGTTTTCTTCCCCCTCTTTTTTTTTTTATTACCTTCCTCTTTCTGTTCTGGCCACAATCTCCCTTCATTTCTCTTTCTCATAAGTCCCACTTCCCACAATCCCTTTCTCTGACTTCTGATTGACCTCTCTATCCCTCTCTTTCTTCTATTAAGCCTGCTCTCTGGACCTCAGATAGCCCTCCATACAGTCTAGGTGTTGCACTGTGTCTTTTCTGCACATTAATCACTGCACTTAAACAGGAAAACTCTCTTTAAAGCCCTGTCACTCAAACTCCAGGACACCTGTCCTCAGTCTAGCCAATTAAAAGTTAGTGTTTATATCCAGTAGGCTGCGGGGTCCCTCCGAAGGCAGGATAATGGAAAGTGATGTATGTGGGTTCAATGTGGAGACTCAAGCTTTGCTCGTAAACCTAGCGAGCTGCTCCATTCCTTCTATGGAAGCATCCAGACTGAAATAACTGACCATTTTGGAGTGTTTTGGAAATGCTCTACAAAAAAATCTAACGCTGCATTTATAAAGCCCACAGGAGACTCAAATTGATTTACAAACAAAGGCAATGAGGCAGGAATGTTGCAATATGTAAGCATTATCAGCATTTTAGAATGATTTCTGAATCATTTAACACTGAGGACTGAAGTAATGGCTTTACTGTATTTTTACTGTATTTTTGAGCAAATAAATGCAGTCTTGATGAGCACATAGGTCACATTCATAACTTACAATTTATGTAACCAAACTATAATGCCCTAGTTGTAGCCCATCAGATGATTGACAGGTGAGTAGGCGGTCCTTCAGCACACATGGGTCTCATGCGGACTACCTCTAAACGTGGCTTGAGCGATCGGATCACAGAACATTTCGGACCCTGTTTACACCTGTATTTAGCTGCCCACTTGTGACTGGCCCCCAGGCGGATGTTAATACCAGTTGTAATTGGGTTCATATCAGCAACGAGGCACATATTAATTACTAAGAGGGTAAATTAATGACAATCACACTCATTAAGACACATAATCCTACATACTTCTGCATGTGGAATATTTGGCAGTAGTGGGTATTTCCCAGTCATGAAGTGCAGAGAGATCCCGGAGATTTCTTCCGGAAAGTATCAAAACTTGGGGATTTGGCTATAAGCCAGGACAGTCCATTCTTGCAGTGTTTACTTCTGTTTCCGCTCTGCCCTGGCCTCTTTCAGCCTTCTGATCATACACAGTCATTGTTTGGCTAGTGAATCCGGTAGCTCAAGAGGTTCATATACTCAGCGGCTATTGTTAATGAACAAAACCACATCACGGGCACAATGAGCTTAATTCACCAACATAATATACTCAGACATGCACGCACACGCAGGGATAAATCAAGCATGAATTTAACTCAACAGCTTCCTCCACGTTACCTCAATGGCTCTGGCATAGAATATATTTATTCATATATCATTATATATAGCAAATGTGTATTTTTATTATTTTTTTCCCCTGAAGTAAGGTCTCCTGAGAGCTGACACTACTGTTGATTAAACAGATGCTCAGCATTAGACACGGATGGAGGAGTCTGATTCGCTCTAGCTAGCTGTGGTCATGTGATCTTCCACAGCTTTGGTTGCTTTGCCAACGTGTCAACACACCATTTATCATTTACCTGACCTTCAACAGCAATCAGGTGAGCGGAGCCAAAAATGTGCATGTGTTCACTTACATACCTCAATACGCAACCATATGAAAAAGGCCCATTAAGTTTACCTGCATATTGCTTGTCAGCCTACGATCTTGTCTGAGAACGAGGAGCATTGGGTTCACAAAAGAAAAAAAAACAGCAGCTGTGATTTTGGAAAGTGATATGTGGCTGTGCTCCACTTCATATACTTTATATACTACACACTAAAAGAATGTAGGTTGTTTATCATACTGCTCTGTCAAAAAAATACCACAGAGCCCTTATCATTTACTATTTACGCGTGCATAGCAGCATTAGCATCCAGCTAAATGTATTATCTTAAATTATTCAATAATATGATGCTACATACACCACCGTTGAAAAGTTTGGGTCAGTAAGATCCTTTTTTAAAGAAATAAATTAATACTTTTATTCAGCAAGGATATATTAAACTGAGAAAAAGTGATGGTAAAGACTTTGATAATTAATATATATATATAGCATTAGATAAAATCAGACACTGAAGAATAAAGTGATGCACGGCTGCTGAAAATTCAGCTTTGCTATCACAGGAATAAATCACATTTTAAAATGAATTCAAGCAGAAAAGAGTTGTTTTAAGATGTAATAATATTTCACAATGTTGCTGTTCATCAAGATTGAACAGGACATCAAAGCAAGATTTTCATGGAAGATATTTCTAGTATCGTGTCACATCTGGTTAGGATAGGGCGTTTAGTTAAAAACAGCATTGGAAGCTTTTAGGTCTCAGGTTTTCAGGCAGGTCTCGCATTCTTGTTCACTCACACAAAAACTCCTCCTATCCACTGGCCCAAAGGGTTATGGGCAATAATAGCCCTAAAAAGCATGCTTGGCACTTCAAAAATCTACCATAAAAATAAGTTACATAACCCCGGCGGCATACTTGCTTTAATATACTGCAATTTGGGATGCACTAACTCTTAAATCTTGCATACTATTTAGTGTGGATAGTGTGCGAATGAACAGATGAAGTAGGGTAGGCATAAGCTGGTCAGCTGACCATTTAGAATGACTTATACACTAAATGAAATCTTACAAAGTGACTTACAGTGGTGTATCACACTAGGGAAACTTGATTTATTGGATTCAGAAATGCAATGTCATGCATTACACTACTCATTGGCCTCTCTCGTCCTGTCTCACTTCTCTTCCCGACCCGTCTCTCTCACACACACACACGAACACTCCAAGTTCATTTACATAATCAAGTTCACGAAGCCAGTTTAATAATTTGGCCTCCTGGCCGGCTGCCTGCCACAAGCGCCATTCCATTGTTGGGTTCTTATTAAATATCTCACATTCCGTCCCGGGCTGTGAGCCGGCCACTAACTAATTAAGGCCGAGGCATTGGAAGAAAAGACACACACACACACACACACACACACAGACTCGCCGAAGAACATATCTAGTTATCCTCAGTGCTGCTCATTTCCATTTGTGTATTTCTTTTCTATACAAGCGCAGTAACTTCTCAAGTTCTTATATTTAGTTTGTCATTACACAAACACTTTACAGCATTTGCACTCACTTCAGGGTTAAATATGGCTGGCAGACAACATTTAGCCTCTCTGAAATAACAATACAGATTGTTTTGGCCTCTGGCTGTCAGATACATATGGTGGTTGCAACGGAGTAGAGTATTAAAATGAGGCGGTTAAGCAGAGATGAGTCTGTGAAGCTCACTTGTGCTGCTGTTATACAGTAATGGACATGGGGAGCGTCGGCATGCTGGGACATGAATGCTGAAAAATCGTTGCACGGAGCAGGGAAACGTGCCCAGTGTCTTTGTTTGTAGGGTGTGTGTGTGTGTTTGTGTGTGTGTGTGTGTGAGAGAGAGGAGGTTAGTGTGAATTCAGGTCAAAAAAACATGTGACCACATGCACTCGTGTACATGTTTCATTTGTATAAACGCACTGCACAGAGAATATGACAATGAATCTAAAAAAAAGAAAGAAAAAAATTATTATAAAAACACGTCCAGGTCATATTTCACCTCATTATGTTGGGTTCATATCAGCAACAAGGCACATATTAATTACTAAGAGGGTAAATTAACGACAGTCACACTCATTTAATAAATTAATTCTATTAACATTTCATTAATTTATTAAAAATGAAATAGTTATAAACTTACGAATGATGAACTTTATGAATTTATGAAGCATTCATGCATTATTGTACATTATACATATAATGTACTGTCTGTGCAAAACAAAAAATAATATAATTTATTCATTATTGTAGTAACTGACTTAATACATTTACATAGAAAGGTATTAGAATTTTAATACAGTTAAAATACAGTATAATGAGAACAAAGAATTAATATGAATAACAGTGAATTAATGAACGAAAAAATGAATAAATAAAACAAATAAACATTCAGACAAATTACAGACTCATTAAATGTCACAAAAATAATTTCACAATGCAAAAAATCTTTGCATTTGCAAAATATAAAATAACATAAAAACATGCATCATTGTAGTATACTGCCTTCCTATATATTTAAATTGTAAACAAATGTTAATAGTATTTAAATATTAAAATATATTTAAATACATTTAAATACAGTGTCACAATAATGTTAAAATATAGAGAAGTAATATCAATAATGGTGAGTAAATAAATAAATAGTAAAATAAATGAATGTATACACATAATAAAAGAATAATATAATAATAGATATATTTTTTTTTTTTAAAAACGTGAAATGTGACCTGGGCATGTTTTTATTCACCCATTAGAGCAAAAAAAAAAAGATGAAGATGAGGAAAATCAAAAAAGAAAATAAGAAGGAAAATAAAAAGGACTCGTATAAACATCATGAGGAAAATATAATGACCATTTAGATGCTTCCCCAAGTGACACAGGTAATGGTAAAACATTCATAAATACATGCACATAAAGAAAACAGCCTGTCATTTATTTCTCAATGGTCCATTAAAGCAGTAAGACATAGTCACACCTGCTAATGGCATCCACCCACATCCCTTTTTAAACAGGGTCGCGCACACACACATATAAACACACACACACACACAGACATGCACACACTACAGCAATCAGGAGAGCTATCATAGCCCTGGGGACACATGATTCACGAAGTCATTAACGGCAGTGACATAAATCAACCTCAATCAGATGTACAGTAGAGCAGCACACCTAACCGTATTTATCAGGTGTAATATCTGACAGCGAGCCGGACTCAGCACGTCAACCTCTCTGAGTCTGTGTGCTGTGAATCTCTTGTTATTGTGATACATGATTAGCTCTGCAGGTGAACGGTTAAGACCTCACACTCTGTCTGCCGCCCCGAACACAGACGTGTTGATTCGTCTGCGAGCGCTCGTCCGTTCTCAGCTTGATCATCAGTGCCAGGTTCCACTCGGAGTCCATAAAATTGAACTGTTGTGAAGGCTATTTTTTATAACTATTTATCTGGAATAAACAGTTCCAGGCCTGAATTTCCTAGCCATTATGTTAACTGAAAGATAAACAAGAAAGAAACTAAATCGCTGTTTGTGTTACGGGAGGAAAGACGTTACACAATGTACTTTATATCAAGTCTGTCGACAGTTTGCTTCAATAATATGCTAAGCAAGCACAAATGCAATACTGAATCTGTTTAAAAATACAAATATAACAAAATCCAGCATCAGGCAGGTCTGCTGGATTTGGCAGCGTGTAGACAAAAGAAACACTTGTGGCGTGCAGTTCGGCCAGTTCTGTTACTGGAAAGCTGCAGAAGTCATTTTTAGGCATAGAACTGTTTCCATAGTTTGCGAAACTGTGACTGCTGCTTAAGCTCAACACAGAAAGACAGACAGAAAAATAACAGTGGGTCCATGCTGTAAAAAACTGTTAGATTGTTAGGAATTCACTGTTGAAAACTATGGTGTTTCAGACATTACTGGATGGTTTTTTGACTATATATTTTATTCGCTGACATAACCTTAAAGGAATAGTTCATCCAAAAATGGAAAGACCCGTAGCTTCATAACATTACATTAGAACCACTGATGGACTATTTTAACAATGTCTTTACTAACTTTCTGGGCCTTGAACATGGCAGTTGCATTGTTGTCTATGAAGGGTCATGAAGAACGAAGATGAACAAAGGTCTTATGGATTTGGAACGACATGAGGGTGAGTAATTAATGACAAAATTTTCATTTTTGGGCGAACTATTTCTTTAATATTAAGCCTATTTTTTTTTAAACTTCAAAATCTACTTGCTTTACCACAGTAAAAGAAGTTGTAAATGCAGTCTGAATGTGATGATGCAAAGATTGCATACTGCAAATGATTGGATTCATCTTTAAATCATACAGCATGAATTGTGTAGTCCGATTCACCAGTTAATGACTCTTATGAGTCAGTTCTTACAATGAATCATTCAAAAAGACTGCCTGTCTGAATCAATCGCAAAACACCCTCAGAATAACATGGATATGAAACAAGTACTAAATAATATAACACCCAACAACTGATGTAAACTGAAGTAAAAATAAGTAAGTATTCAAATAAAACAAATATGATTCATCACAGTAGGAATTACATCTGACATTTTTCACCATGCATAAAATGTACTTCCATTAAAGTAGTCTTGTTAAATATAACACAGATTTTCACCTAAATTATTTGGTAATTCATACACCATTCAAATGTTTGGGGTTAATAACTTTTTTTAATACTTTTATTTAGAAAGGAAGCATTAAATTGATTAAAAGTGACAGTAAAGACATGTATACTTATAAGATTCAAATAAATTCTGTTCTTTTGAACTTTCCATTCAACAAACAATTCTAAAAATAAAATGTAGCCTATCACCATTTCCACAAAAATATTAAGGAGCACAACTGTTTTCAAGATTGATAATAATAAGAAATGTTTCTTGACACTGAAGACTGGAGTAATGTTGCAGGAATAAATGACATTTTAAAATACTTTAAACAGCTGCAATAATATTACACAATATTTCAGTTTTACTGTATTTTTGATCTAATAAATGCAGCCTTGGTGATTATCAGAGACTGCTTTCAAAAACCTTACCAATCCCAAACATTTGAACGTACAACTAACACTTAACCAACCTACAGGTTTTTAGCATTTATACTTTTTCCATTAAAATTTCTGAACATTGTTCCAGACAATGAAAAACAAGCTCATAACCGAACCTGAAACACTAAAGTGCATGCGTGTGAATGCATAAAAGGGAAGAGGCTGGCTTTAATGAGAGAGATAGAGTCGGTGAAGGTGCGTGTTTGAGTACATAAAGCTTCAATGACACCGGAGAGGAGAGTTAAAAGCTGTGAAACGCAGCCTCTCTGTAAAGAAGCATAATTGCAGGAAATGACAAGTAGGACTGTGGAATGCATCCAGCGAACGCACGCCATTCAACAGAAGTTCACGGCTCCTAAACACACCTCTGCCTGCGTACCTCTTCAAAACTGGACTTATACACACAGAATAAACAATAGTGTGGGAGTGATCCGAGCTGATCGCATTCCTCAGAAGTCTATAAGACAACCTTCTGCCCCGTTTGGAGAGAAAAAGACAAGCCCTGTAATTACAGAAGGAACACACCACAATTGTGACTATCAAAGCAACAAAAAGAGACAGAGGGGTCAAAGGTTAAACCCGTCAGACTGGAGGCGGAGCCAGAACCCTGCTGAGAGTTTCGGTACAGATGGTCGTCATGGTGATGGAATAGCTGTTGGTCTAATGGAGAAGTTTGAAAGCTGACAGCTCTGACAGGCGTGGAGTCTAATCTCACTGCCCACTGGTTCCAGGTTCGCAAAAATACATATTGAAATTTTTTTGAGTGTGGGAGACGTTTAAATACGTCTGGAGAGGAAAAAAAAAAAAAATCTCAATGGAAACAAGAAATTTCTTATATAAACAGCGTCGGCTACAGCAGACTAATCTCTGAGAGGTCTGACCAAAATGTTGTTATGGGTCGGAGGAGGATGATGACGATGATGAAGGTTTTGAAAGGTATGGGGAAGGAACTCGAGAGGAGAAAACGCTGCTCCGTGGTGTGATGAGACAGACACCATCATCACAAATCCGGTTAAGGCTCCAGTTGGTGTGAGGAGAATTGATTGTGTGTGTGTGTGTGTGTGTGCCGCTGAGGTCAGTGTGTATAATGGAACAGACAGGGTACATCAGCCTCTAATCACTTCAGCACTCTCGTCCTCCACTCACACACACTCACACCTCGTACCTGCAGATGCTCTTATCTCAGCAATTCTAGAGATGGAGAAAGAGACACTCTCTCTGAGCTAATAAAGTTGAGACTAACTGCATATTACTTATGTCACAGTGTAAGATCACGAGAAGCTGAGATGGTCTCCACCCACAATGCACTGCACAACTGCTTAATGTAGTAAAGCCAAGTATGTGTTCCTGGATCAACGTTTGTGTTATTCCTAGAACAACATTCATATTAAATAATAATTTTCTGAGTGATTGTTTCTTAATGCATGTCTATTACATTTTGATGTATGCTTACAATGACTTCTTTGTCTAGACCTATTCATTTATTTATAAAATACTACAAATGTAATTTATGCATACACTGATTTGAATCTTTTCTTTGATGAGCATACACTGATTTTTGTATTTAGATAATTAAATTAAATTAAACAAGAAAAAGTAGAAATTGTTATAACAACGTTTTTTTTATTTTCTTTGTGTACAAGGAGTATTCTCGTAGCTTCATAACAAGAAAAGAAAGCTCTCAGATTTTAGCAGAAATATCTTTATTTGTGTTCCAAAGATGAACGAAGGTCTTAAGTTTTGAACTACATGAAGGTGAGCAATTAATAACAGAATTTTCATTTTTGGGTGAACTATTCCTTTCAGTAGTTTGGCAAAAACCTTTATCAGAGTTGTCTTTTTATCCTGAAAAACTTTTTTGAACCAATAATCTGCTCTGCCCCTCCTCCAACCACCTGTTATGTAGAAATCACTTTTCATGATACAATTAATTTCCCACCATGCAATTTTCCTGTTGTATATCCTGCACTACTTCTAAATGTGGCATTAAAGTAGTAAACTAAGTTTCAGATGCAACATGTTATGCCTGCACACCACCTAAACTCTTTAACACCCAACTACACAGAAAAAAAATGTGTGATGGAAAATGCATTAAGATTATCCAAGTGTTTATATGTGTTTTGGGTGATTGTCTCTTACAGGGTTTGCCATATCACAGGTCTGCGACTACAACTGAAGTATTAATGAGAGTCTACCCCGCTCTTGTTCTCCCAATCCCACTCTATATGTCCCACACACACATATATATACACACGCATCATGGCTCAAGGACACCACAGAAGAACCTTGTTAAGCCGGGGTGGAGCGGGTAAGATTGGATTCAGACTCATACCAAACACACTGAATTACATTATTGATCACAAGACAGAAAGGTTATGAAAGAGCCATGGGGGCTACACCAGCATCCAATCTGTGAAGCAAGAGTATCTGTGAGTCCCGAGAGAGCATGGGGTGCTCTGTCGGACAATTCATAGCACACGCACACACAGTGTGGCTTTATAATTGATTAAAACTGGCTCAGAGGGCAACTGGTGTGCCGACTCTCATGCATAATTCCTGATCTGTGCCTGGGTTGCACTGAAACACTCCTTATGATAATCTCCCATCAGCCCTTGGACACGTAGAGAGAGAAGAGTGTAGTGAAACAGGTCTGTTTTCTCGCGGGACGCATTGACCGGTGCATTTATTACACAGGAAGGCTAACTAGGCCATGCTACACAAACGAACAGAAGTGATCGCAGACACACTCGCATGCACTTTGTGTTGACAGAAGGCGGCTGGAGCTCTTATCTCAGTGGAATGCGCAGCGGCCACGGCCTGATAAGAGCCGGTGTTCCAGAGGTCGTTCGAGCGCTTAAGCAACGGCCAGGCGGAAAGGGGGAGTGGCGCTGCAAAGCAAACCAGCTCACTATCTTGGGTTTTGTTATGCATTTGAACGCGTGCTCTAGCGATAGCGTTGTTTCTAGCTTTGGCGTTTGTTGTGTCATCCTGAGTAGCTGTCAGAGGTTCGTTTGACATCTGAGGGATGTCATTCCTAAAGGCGGTTCAGGGGATGAGAGATGCTTTAGATCTTATGGCCCTGATCCCAGGTCATGGTAACCACATCGTCAAACCTCTATCGTGTCAAAAATGAAAGCAAAACCTGACTCGAAAACATTTGGGAATGTTTCTCCGTAAGGTACTTTCCGCTCCTTGGACTATGCAACCAACTAGGATTAATTACGTATATTAGACTCAGGAATTTACAGTCAGCTCTGGTCTGTACGGCTCACTAGAGAGACAGCATGCTGAGAAGAAAGAAAACAGAGAGAGGGAAAGAGGGGGTAGGGAAATATGGGACATTCCAACTAGTGAACACTTTAAAGATGGAAACGTACTCTAGTTTGCAGGACTAGTGATTGTTTTGCTAACAGAGACGGTTCAGTGTACATGCTTTCTTGTGTTGTCACAGCAACAAGTCTCGGTCTTCATAGAGCCATCTTCAAATGTGCCGTTAAAACAGATGTGCTATTATCAGTAATAGTAGTGAATACACAAGATGGGCAAAATTGTAACAATTACTGTGAAAATGCCACCTTTCAGCTAAAAGAGTCAATGTATTTAGTGATAGAGACACTGTCTTAAATGGATTAGCGTATTAGCAGTCTGAATGACTAGCCTTAGCATAATTTAAACAAATCAATACTTGCTGCGGATTTGAAAAATAGTAAAACAATCCTGTCAAAATCTGAGTTTCAGCCATTCCTCATTCTAATAAACAGGTATTTGCTGGCCTTGTACGCCTATTATCTTAGAAATAATTCTTATCATAGAAAATCAAGATGGCCTAGTTTTTTTATATTCAGGAAGTTAGTTATAAACATACATACTAAGATTCTCTACAATAAGATAACTGTAGAACACGACGACAGTTTACGCCAGTAACAGCTGTACTTCCTCCTTTGGCAAAACTGAGAATCCAACACTTGTGTGACATTAACGATTTATTATTTCACACTTTCACATACTTGTGCAAAGTGTATTACAGGCTTACATCCTGTTGTTGTTGTTTTTTCCCATGTAAACATATTTTCCAATAATCTAACTAGTTCATTGTTTGGATAAAAATATCTGGGTAACTTGTTAATTATTCAGGCATCTAATTATAAAAGGTGACTAGGCCATGACTGTACACTCTTAGAAAAAAAAGGTTCTTTGGGGTTCTATATAGAACCCTAGGGTTCCTTACTCAACTCCAAAGAACCTTTATGCCAAAAAGGTTCTATAATAAGGAGAAAGAACCCTATTTGGCACAACAGGGTTCTTTGGGCTGAACCTTGTTTTGTGTATGTTTACACATTAGGCTATTTAAAATTATTATACTACATTATATTTATGTTTTTATTTCAATTTTACTTTGACACAACTTTATTCTGATGAAAATATATTTAACATTTACACTGAATCAACCTAGGCATATTAATACCAACACACTGATCAGGTAGAAGTACATGTGTTGTGTGTACTAGCAGTGTAATCTGGACAGTTTTATCTATTTATTAATCAGCACACTAACATGATAGTTCTTCATGTCATGTAAGATTCCGTACAGCTGTTTTATTGATGAGCAACATGCTCATATCGAGTTTCTGTGTTTCATTTAGATTCTAAAAGGCTATTCTTATAACTCATCCCCTCAAACAGATGCATAAAATTATCTTTGACTTAAACGGTAAACAACATACGTGTCTCTATGCGGTAATCAGTATGTCCCATCTGCAAAGAGCCGCATTCAGTTGCGCGCTTCTCGCGAGAGTGATCACTGAGTGCGCGAGCGCCGCTGTTTTAACTTCAACGGTCACGGTGCGCTGACTGACGGCACTCGGGA
>SCHK01396639.1:0-23398 GCA_004124795.1 Poropuntius huangchuchieni | reverse complement strand
TGACCGTACATCCTGGACAATAGATGTTCAGCCCTAACCCCAACTAGGTTTGAGGGAGAGAGACACCACTGGAATCAGTGGTAAATTTGTCTCTGCTTGATGACGAAATGTTAGTTCGTTTGCTATTATTATATAATTAAAAAGCAAAACATCATTGCAGATCTATCTTCAATAACTGCCAGTTACTTTAATAAATTTTATACCAAGAAATGATACAAATTCATACTGATATTGTCTAAAATTGCACTTTGCCTAGGGCAATTAAACTATATAAACTTCAGTCATCTTCTTTCAAGTTGAACAATGACACATGACCAATGGAGACAAATGTGCTAAATGTTTTTTTTTGTTGTTGTTGTTTTTTAAGTGGCATTTGTTCTCTAAAAAATAAAAGTTATGCTTTACACATCATTAACGGTTTGTTTATTATTAAGTATGAAGTATGAATAGTGCAAGACAAATCTGCAGATGTACACTAAAAAAAAAAAAAACATATCTACAACCAAAAAGAAAGCCTCCTTTTGTCATTTGCCTTTCTATCACAGGCTTTTTACTTCATTGAACAATTTCTGAGCTGAGGCTTTCAAATTGATTTGTAAAGCAATAGGTTTAGACCACTGTATGAAATGAGCAGTCTGTATGAGGCAGTAACAAATTGGCAGACCACAGCAGAAAACGACAGATGCACAATCTGTTTGCTACCATTTTAAAAGCTTTTGAAAAGCATGGAGGCCATCAGTGCTCCAGTCATCTTGGCAATGGCCTGAGGACACAAATCCAAAAAAGTTTAAAGGTGTCAAACGATATCAAAACGTAAATGTCAATGTCAATAATGTGACATGTCTGGTGCTAGCTATCCAACAATTTTCAGCAATTACAGAGCAAGAACATCAGTCGTTTACTTGACATGTATAGGGAAACATAATGAGCAATAATCGCTACAATAATTCGATTCACCTGACCATATGTCAGATACAGTTGAGGTGTGGCCTTGTAGTTCAAAGGCTAGCCGTGGCCTTGACCCGGTGTTCACACCTCATGCACTAATCCAACTTCAGGCCTCTTGTTTCTATGCGCTCAGGCGAGACATGGTCTCCCAGTCTGATCCTGCAGGTGCTCCGGCAGCCATATATCACCACGCAACAGCCCGAGCCATATGGTCCCCACAAAGAGCGGTATGTTTCAGAAAAAGTGTGGGCCCATTCTTCATCCCCGACAAGGGGGGTTTTTGGGAATAAGTGGCCCTTCCAGCCCTATCACTCAAAACCCTAGCAGCACGTAGAGGAGAGGGACATTTAGGTAAAAACCCTGCCATGTTCTGTGCCCAAACTGTGTAATCAAGAACACGTTTTTCCAATCACTCCATGAGACGGGCCCCTCTGATGAGAAAAAGCCCATCGAGGGACTCGTACGGTTACCGCATGCATGCAATGTGTCTGCCACACATCACCGCAGGCCGCAGAGAGAGAGCGAATGTATAAGGAGGCAGGCCTGCAGTGGGAAGACGCCTTCATGTCACCAACTCTACAACGTGTGTTGAGTTTTGGGGGCGGCTCTTAATAATTCACTCTAAGCCCACCAGAAACATCAAATACAGATTTATGTTCTCGCTTAATCACTGGCTACTGTTTAATTTAGCTAATAATAAAAAATACCCTCAGACTGATTGATATAATGCATAGCCACTTTGCCAAAAGGGAGCACAAAGAAAAGCTCTGTTTCATATAAATGACTTACTTGGACTAGTAAAACGGCACATGGCGAGAAATCAAAGGAAGGAGTTTTAAAGAGTGAGAATAATCTTAACAATGAGAGCCAAGGCTTAAAAGATCTAAACATATGACAGTCGAGCCAGCGTAAGTCTCGTTTATCAAACGCAGAGCTGTGTTTTCTCAATGCATGACTCTGAAGGGTTTAGAACAAAGGAGAAATCAGGTCGCTCAATGTTGTAATTGATATGCCGGGCCACTCCTATGGGGACGGGGTATCATAAACAGGGGAAATTGGCTGGGTGTTATTGTTTATTTTCCTAGACTGATTAGGCACACTTGACTCGTGATGAACAGCGCAGGTGGCAGAGATGTCTACAATGAAAACATCGATAAAATCCACACTGAATCGATCCAATTTACAGATTATTCTATATGACCTGAGCGTAAAAGTCATCGCCCTGCAGTGTATTTGCACAGCCACTGTGGTTGAGCGTGATGCTGATGGATTGTGGGTAATGCTTAGAACTGACAGCCTAGCTAAACCCATGCACATGACATCTTGTGTTAGTGTCAGATAAAAACGGCATTCAACATACGCAGCGTGAAAAATAACATTCTGCACATTAACACCATCACATGACTTATTTATTTTCATAAAACCGCCTCAGTCACATCCTCCTCTTCACATTTATTCCCTTGGGAGGCTGTATAGATTTTCCAGCTGCCTGCCTGGATGATCCATAATGATTATTATCTGAAAGGTAGAGCTGGTGGAAGGTATGGAAAATAGTCATCACTCTTTGCTATACCACATATTGCGCTCCTGTTTCCGCAAGCAGTGTTACTTCATGGATACAGCGTTTCCAGACATTGTTTAACCAACCCCAGCAGACGCATATCTCAGAACTTGACTAAAAAGAAAAATCTATATTGGACAGACACACTTCAAATAATAATAATATAAAAAAAATAGACAATGTGTTTTCTTTGTCCTCTCCTTTTAGTTCTGAAGAGTTGATTCCAAAAGCTATTTTTCGATTAAATGTGTCTGCATATGAAAATAGAAACAAAATGACCTCTCGTTGTTGAGGCCTCATATTTTTCCACTGATTGTTGTTGCTGCACTCTAATTGATGGGTTGAAGCTCAAATAATGAGTTGCTTATCATTCTAAAGACATCTTTTATCCATATTTTCTTGAAACGTCAAATTAATATCTCTGAATAAATGAATGCTGATGAGGATCCAAAATTAACTTTTTGCCACCCCAGCTAGTAAACGGATGAATTGAGAAAATGCATGGCCATAAATATTTTTTAAGTAGGCCATGAAGCTGTATTTAGCATCATTTCACAACAACATAAATCAAGACATCACTTACAGGACTATAAACAAGATCAGCCACTCTCTGTCTGTTTGTCATAAAACTGCATTTGTCACACAAAAACATGAAGGCATGTGATTGTTTTCATTTTACAGCTTGGTTTATCAGGATACTCAGGATGTGTCACCAGCTTTGGAGGAGAAAACATTAGGCACTCTATTTCATATAGTATATTCTAAAAAGTATGAAGTTCTTAATAAGGTTAGTAGCGAACTGGCAAGTTTTTTTTATTTGCATTTGGTGTTTGGTAAATGTTACATTTGGACCCTGACTGCAGTTATCCTTATGACTTTAAATAGGACAATATTTGGGAAGGTTCCAAAAGAAGGTCTCAATGTCTAGACACATTTATTAAGAAAAAAAGAAGCCTTAAAGCCTTACTAATTGTATTGACCATCACACCCACCTGCTGCCCCTTGCTAAGCTCAACCCAACCACGGTGCTTAACGGAGATAATTCAGAGAACAGTTTAGGCAGTCCACCATGGGTCAGTCTCAACTAATTGGACTGCAGCTGCTTAACCCATAATACAACATAACATTACCCTTCTGTTGCTGTGACCCCTGGCCCTGGCTTATAACTTCTTGATCCCTTCAACTTACAGTAAATTATAGCTTGGAATTTATTGTATTCCATTCTTTTTTAGTGGCCGATGTGAGGCTTACTAATGTAATTGCTGTAAGGAAACATACAATTCTATACAATTAATTAAACATTCAACAACTCATAAACATTTAATTATGCCATCTATTATGATGCTGTGATCTTGACTTCAAGTCAGAACAACAAAGGATCACAGACTTTCTGAAGGGTTCATATTACTTATGAATTAATAGGAATACAACAGAGGATTACCCAGCCCACCCTTTCTGAGTGCAGTCAAGTCACAGCTATGGGCCAAATCGCTCAATTATCTCTGCTAATTCCCTCGGTGCCAAGCTAATGCAATTATATGCAAACAAATAGCTCCATGGTAACACTTTTTCTCTGTGGCGCACTTTGCCTTTCAGCGACAGGTAATTTTGATTAGCTCGGCCTGTCAAAAACAGCCTGGGCATCCACTTGTGCAGAATTTCTAGACACAAGCAAAGGGAAGTCAAATAGCTGTATTTAATTTCAAATTGTACTTTATTAAGCGAAACAGGAAAGTGGCAATTGGACCCCCTACATATTATTTCAACATAATTCTGTCACCAGAGGGGCCGTAGCATGCAAACTTAGATTAGCCATGAAAAAGTCACAGGTGGCCTGGGAATGGAGTCCGGGTGTTAATCCTGTAAGGAGGAGGCTGACACATAGCCCAAAACTGCGTTTGTTCCAGCTCACATTGCACTGCCAAACCAGTCTGATTCTTGCGGAAAACAACCAAGTGAGAAGTGTAATTCAGCACTAGTGTGGAAGGAAAAGGCATCAAGGCAAAATACTGTGGTAGCAATCAATGAATGTTTATACTTAAGCAAATTAACCCAACTTGGCTGCTTATTCCCCTGCCTACAGTTCGACTGACCGGAATGCAGAGAATTCACAGTTTGTTTAATTATGAAAATAGCAGGAATTCGACTCTCAACAAGTACAGTCCTCTGAGGGACAAAGACTGCAAGGCATCCATCACAGCATTCGGGAGTTTAAACACAATGAAAAAACAAAAAGGTATCCTGTGGCTAACAGAGACCCTTGCACTCACTTGTGGGATGAAGAAGCTTTCCGTTTGCGAGTGCATGTTGTGACCCAGCCCTGTGCAATGGAGAGACAGCGTCACAGTGGTCCGAGACCGTTGCTGCGTTTGCCACTGACAAGGATGAAAGCAATAACATCAGGCTGAGTTATAACAGGACCACGGGTCACATCCCCAAGGAGCCAGTGTAAGTCAAGCCGTCAGCCCCCCAGCCTGAGAGAGAGGATGTATGCAGTCAAAGCCTGGCAGACATGTTGCGGCGGCGGAAATGCCAGGAGACGTCAAGTGTGTGCAGCAGTTCAGGTGAATGCGGCTTCCCTTTGTGATGCAGATGAGGATGCAATCAGCCTGCCTTTATCTCTGAAGACAGACTGTACTCTGGGAGACACAGAGCAGCACTGCGCCAGTTCAGAGGAATTGTGTTTGTCGAACGCCTTGATGGAAGGCAGATGTTTAATAGTGTGTGCGAACAAGGTCTGACCTCCTGCAAGAACACAACTGTCACTCACTTCAGCTCAGGAAGATTGTTCTTAAAGGGACAATTCACCCAAAAATGAAAACTGTCATCATTTACTCACCCTCATGTTGTTCCAAACCTCTAAGACTTTTTCTTCTGCGGAAAGGTATTTCAAAGAACTGTTTTTGCCCATACAATGACGTCCAAAAACACACTGAACGCTACTGACTTTTACGGTTTGGAAATAGAGTCATATAACTTCAAATTACATTAACTATGCCTTTAACATCAAAAGAAAAATTAGCTCTTCCAGAAACTACTAACCACATCACAAGTATCATTTGTATTTCATCACAGGTGCAGGCAGGATGATTCATTTGTTTGTTTGTTCTCTCGCCCTAATTTTATAATTGGCTACTTGCGTGAATATGACACTGATCCAATATTCCAGCATCAAGCACATTATGATTGCAGCTATCAAAAATGTTATTAAAAAATGGTTGATGTGGATACTAAATTTGTCAAAAAGTTTTGTGATTCCCAAAAATACCACTGGTCCTCCTGTAACAGTAACAGTGGCCTTGCTTGCACTAGATGAGGTCTGGTTTTATGCAATTATGCTCCTTAATTAGACCCTTAAGACAACCAGCCAACTGAAACTTAATTAGCTAAACTGCTCCCAGTGCCACAAGCCTAACGTACAGTAAAAATCACATTTAGAGGTCTATATGAACTGAACAAAAATCAATACTCCAACATCATAAACGTGACATCCAACACACTCCTGGTGGTGTTACAACATGCTTGAGGTCTAGGATCACTTGCAGTATGACGTGTATGACGGATGTTCATCCCCCAGGACCACCTTTTAACTGGGCGTATTATTATGGCTACACAAACACAGAATGAACAATGGAAGCTCACATAT
Source organism: Poropuntius huangchuchieni (assembly GCA_004124795.1). NCBI lineage: Eukaryota > Metazoa > Chordata > Actinopteri > Cypriniformes > Cyprinidae > Poropuntius > Poropuntius huangchuchieni. The sequence goes on along the minus strand of SCHK01396639.1, from coordinate 17,243 downwards.
GCATGAGTAATCACACTGCTCACAGGTCTAAGAAGTAAAGGACTGCCTGCATATTTCATTTTGAATGTGTTTTGCAGAATCCTTAGTAAATTGCAGGAGACAGTTTGCTCTGCATCTGGTTACAGCGAAGATAAACGTTCTCGCAAACTAGGCCAATGGGAATGAGAGAGAGCCATTCTGATCCACCAGTAAGCACTTAGACGTGATTAAATAGATTGATTAGGATGCATTAATCTATGCACGAACAAGATTAAATGATCTAAGTATGCCGTATTTAAATATGTTCTATGTAAAGTCTTTCTAGCTCTGTACTGAACCACGGCCTGAGCCTCGTCTTGTACAACAGACTGAAACAATTATCACCTCAAGGTAGAAAAACACAGCTATCATTTAGCTGTTTTAGAAAATCCCACATGACCTTCATATTTTGTAGCATACAAACCCTCATTTGTCCTCTCTCTACACTAACATTAGGGTCAGCCAAGCTCAGGTAATAGTCAAACTGCCATATTATTGTTATGAGTAAAGGATATGGTTCTCCAGCTTTAAGATGTATAGCTAAATAAGCACAGAAATAGCTAAGTATATGTACAGAACATAATGTGGAAAAGATATAAGCGATTTGAATTGATTGTCAACAGCTGCATTCATGTTTTTCTGCTCACATTATAATTGTAATTAAAGTTTGTTAAGAGCAAACATGTTAACTGCAANTGCTCACATTATAATTGTAATTAAAGTTTGTTAAGAGCAAATATGTTAACTGCAATTTTTTTTTTTAAATCACAACAAAAACAGTAGCCAGATACAATGTAAAAACCAATGAGCACAGAGAGCACAAAGTCAAATTAAATGTCATTAAACATAATCAACAAATCTTACTGCAATACTTTACAGAAGCCAACCCTTCAACTTATGAGCATTTACATTTATTAATTTAGCAGATGTTTTTATCAAAAGCAACTTTGAGACAACAAGCAATTCATAAAAAAACAAAAAACACAAGAAGTGTTTGTAATACAAAGTTCCAGACATTGTTCAGATTAGTACAAGCTAGACATATTTAAATAAGCATTAAAAGAAGAAACATAATGAACAATTCATTTTTACCCTTTGATATCTGGCACCAATTGGTTACTGTACATGTGTGGGGAAAAAACTAATTTAGGCCACTTTTAAATGTGAATTTAAATGCAAAATATCTGATACCTGGCCATTATCTTACAATTCAATATTCACATATGATTGTCATTATATTTTGCTATTGTAATATGACAGGTTAGATCTGGTGTAAAATAATAAATAAATAAAAATTGTCAATTAGGGTGGGTAGTCAGAGGAACCAAGATGAAGTTATCAATTTAATGTCAAAGAACAAACTGGAATGCTAAGAAAAATAATGTCATATTCAGTAATACATGAAAAACGGAGGTAACAATTTACAAATTTGAGTTTTCTCCCAGAGCATGTTTATGTAGGCGCTGAAAACACCATTAGCGTCATGCATACTTCAGTATGTAGTAGATAAAATGGCGCCACTCAGAGACATGCAGAAACCAGCAGATTATTAATATAGCAGTTTCTTCAAGCTTCACAGACACATATCATATCTACTTTTAATTTATTCATCCATCAGATTGCACGTTTTACGTGACATCCTTGTTATACATAAAGGGAGTATCCATGTTCACAACTGCAATGGGATTCCCTCTGCATCACGGAAATCATACNCTTGTTATACATAAAGGGAGTATCCATGTTCACAACTGCAACGGGATTCCCTCTGCATCACAGAAATCATAGGGCCTTAATTTATTACTTCATAAATGCGACACATCTTCATCTGCATGGAGGGATGGTGTCTGTGAATATGAGCCAATGTTGAATGTTAGTTATTTCCTGCTTTTGCAGCCACTTTGCATCCACATTTTTTGCAAATTGGATATATCCTCAAGGACAACCCTGCGTTCTTTTTTCATGTCCAAAGTATTCCCATACTGCAGATTTTAACTTTTTTTGCCAGGATTGGATATTGGATATATAATAATCTCTGCCTCTGTAATTTTCTCCGCTGTACGTGCATGTAAGCAGCCAAGTGAATGCAGAGTGAAGCAACAAAGTGGGAATTAGTTGCATGTGTGCAATTTTTTTTCATTCATTTTTTTTAAACCGTAGACATGTTTATAGTATGATAACCGTTCAAACCGTGATAAACCGTCATACCGGTATATCGTTACAACCTTTCAATGAACAGCTGTAACTTTGACAAAGATTAATAAACACTGTAACAAAAGTATTGCTCATTGTTAGTCAAAGTTAGTTAATTCATTAAATATTTAACAAATGGAACCTTATTGTAAGTGTTACTAAAAAGGTCTTTAGCAATATTCAATAACTACGAATCAGTGTATAATTGGTGGAGTATTAAAATGGATGGGGGAAAAATGTTTGTATATCAAAATTTGGGATAACTGACATTTCACTTTAAATGCAGACTATGATGCAAGGCCCAGTCTTTAAAGGGATATAGATTTTTACTCCACTGGGGTTGTGTGAGCCTTTCTTTGGATGGAGTGACATCACTTTTCGGACACATCCAGAAAGGAAGGAATGTGGTAGAGAGCGCCTCTGATCAGCCTCTGAAGGGAGAATAAAGGGAGTTTCCAGTGTGCATCAGAGTCACTCTCAAAGCACTTACCAAAGTAACCCCATATTACAGGCAAATAATTACAGATAGTGTGAGATTCAGCACATGTGGATCACACCGATATGGTCAAATGCTGAATAGGGGAGTAATAAGCATAATAAGTTTGATACTAAAATAATTTTTCAATTTCTGTCATAATTACATAGCAAGACAAGTTTAACTCTAACCGGCATGTTTTATTAAAGAGACTGACTGGACTTAAACAAAAGTGAACTCCTTTGATAGGGTGACTGTTAACAGATTGTGAATTCCTTAAATTGCTGAGTGCATAGGCAGTCGCCAAACACAAGAACCTACTTAAAATACACAGCAAGTGCAGAACTGACACACTCAGGAAACAAAAAACTCCAAGTCCAACACTGTCAAAGATAGCATGTTGTGTCGAAAGCTGCTGGATTTCTGCAAAAAAAAGCCCATTTCCCATGAGTCTCTCTGCTACTCCAGACTTTCTGCATGGTCAAGGTAGCCCTTGGCTGTTCTCTCGAAACATGACACCCGTCTCACTTGAGAAACAACTGGTACCAGCACTAATTGAAATTTTGCATGCAAAGTGACAATAGCTGGGCCCTGGGCAGCATGGATTAGACACTGAATGGAGGCGGATTCTTTGTGAACGCCACTGTGGAGGCTGGCGTGCAGACGAGCTCCCTGCATCTGCTCATTCAGCGGACTGAGAAAACACAGGATTGGGAGCAGCCGCTCGCTTTACCTTCTATCTAATCCTGTTTCTGAACCTCTATCACCACCTCTCCACCCCACGCTCTGCCTTTTGTTACTCACCCGAAAAACTGTAATGCTATGTGTCGGCTTACGCTGCAGTGGCCCACACTCAGCGTATAGCAAGAAACGGACAGGACGCATTTACATTTGAAAGCAGATTATTCAAACTTGGCAGGCATTTCAAAGTGGAAGTGTTGATATGAGGGCTAAAATGGCTATGTTAACAAACAATAGCTTTAATTATCCCTCTCTCTGTTGTTTAGAGTGTTATGGAAATAGACTGTGAAAAGCTTAGCTGAAACAAACTTTGCACTAGCACAAAATGCTGAGCAAAAAAAAAAAATTCGGAGAAACAGCAGTGTTTGGGTAACTTCAGAAATTCTATATGATCAAATGAAATATTTTGATAGCTTTACAATGATAAACTGACCAATAAATGACAAAAAAGCAGGAACTAAAAGAAACGGAAAATATTCATATACACAAGTCATGAAAATTTGAAGAATTGTGATACTAGATTATCATCAAGGCCCTTATTAAAACCAGCTGTACAAGCTATTTTTACTCTTGAACAAAACAAGGTTGTAGATAATATGCGCAAACTTACTAAAGACAAATGTCTAAACATTTTCATCATGTTGGAGAGCATGTTAATATATAATCAGCATTCAGATATTTGTATACAGTATGGGAACAGACACAGCTGCATATGGGACGTCTCAAGATGAGAGAGAAGTCACATTCTATCATGACATTATGACAGCAAAATGGAATGCATGCTGGGAATATTGAAATAGCGAGGAATCTTTTGTACGACTGGTGTCCTACTTACAATAGATGCCAACTGTGTCGTCATAAACAAAATGCAGCTCGGCCGCGGCCCTATAGATAAACTGTTAATAACATTTTAAAACCATCAAGCATTTAATTGTGATATGTAAATCACATGATGACAATCCAGTGGATATAGTAAAAATTAATTTTCTAAATGTATTCGTTTAAAATCTTACACATAACACTGTGTCACTACACTGAACCAACTGTGACGCAAAGCAGAACAAAAAAAAAAAAAGGAAAAAAATAAGGCAAAATCAGACAACTTTGAAATAGAGAAATGACACAAAATACATTTTCTACTCATCACTGAAGAGCCACCGGCACAAGAACTAACACTAAATTACACTGTAACTTCAATCCTCTGCATAATGCAAGCTGACATAAAAAGAAATAGGCACTGAGGAAAACTTCAAAGTCCCTTAGACTGGCAGCATCATTTGATGTAAAAACACAATGAAGAGCTGATCCATATTTTATGGTCACCAATTGGGAAAAATCTGTCTAAATTCACAAATGCAAATCCACCTCAGGCTTAAAAAAAGCACTTGAAGCAAGTTTATCTTAAACTAAAGGAGTCTCAGACTCAAGAGAAACAGAATCTTATATCTTGAGTGTCACTACGATTGCCATGCAACCTGTTTTAATTATACGATGATATTTCACACAGACAAGAGAACACAAGATTAAACACAAGAGAACTTGCAGCAAAACGCGTTTGAGTTACCACATCACGACTGAAATAAAACATCTAAAATTACATGAGAATTTACACATTTAGCGAGGAGAATAAATACTGTTGTATAAGGCTTTAAGATGACGTCAAATCTCATCACCGCTACTGCCTGCCATCACGTTGTTTTTAAGGTCGAGGCAGCGATGACCTCTTTTTCAACTCTCTAATTTTTCATGTGTTAGCGCAACGCTTTAACACCATTGGCTGAAAAACTAGGGTGACAGTCAGACGAAGAATGTGTATTGACCAATCACTCCTGAGTTTGCGATTAAGTGACCCATAAGCAAAAATAAAAAAGCTTGATTAGAGGGGGGGAAAGCATTAAGACGTAATATTATGACTACTATTACATACTGTTACATATATACATAAACACCCACACACATATTGTACACACACACACCACAGTTAATTCTGTTGAGTGTGAAATATACTGTATCATCATTTATACTTGTCTGTAGAATGAAGAAGCAACATTAACATTACAATAAAGAGAAAGGTCAAACAACCTTTCATGACCATAAATGCTCAATCAGAAAAAATATTTTAATTCTTTTAATTCCTTCATTAAAGGCCCAGGCTTTTTCTATTTTTTAATTAGAATTACTGTACATATTACTCATTATCAAAAGCCTGCCACATTTCAATTTAAATTTGGCGTTGAAAATATCTCAACATTTTGAGCAACTCCATGAAAAAAAATATATATATATAAATATACCTCTTTATTCAAGTGACATGATTAGTACAATTAATATTCAAAACTATGTGAAACTGAAAAGTCAGTACTACATAAATGTAAAAAGTTATAATAATATTAAAGTAGTTATAGTTTATACTGCTCCATGATTTTTTTAAAGAAGTATTTATTAGCAACAGAAAAAGCAGACATGCAGTGCTGCTAAATAAGCTCTTATTTAATTAAAGTACAGTTGTGCCTGAGTATGCAAATTTGTTAACTGTATTATGATTTTTTTATTATTATTATTATCTACACTGTTGTTAGCCTTACTATGTGTTGCGCATGCTAAATATCTGATAAAAACTTTAATCCAAACATATAAATAAAATGACCTCGTTTTTAAAATCTCCAGCCTAAATGTTTAGATTTTTTTATGCCTATATTCATCCATTACATGACAATAAACTCAAGTATCATTAAACTTGAGAACTACAGCCACAAGAGGTTCCTGTAATACCAGCAATGCCTGCTTAAAATTCATTGAGCATAATTCACTGGACACAGACACTTCAATCTGTTGGGGACTGAAAGTGTGGTCAGTAAGTGAGAATAAAGGACTGTATTTGGTTGTTTTGTAATTGTATGCTCACTGGAAACCTGTTTCATTGTCCAACATGCTGAGTCCAGCATCACCATTTCAGCTCTGAATACCCGCTGCACAGAAGCTTAAAACAACAAGTGAACGTGTTAAAGAAATATTTATAGAGAAAAATAAGATTATCATACCTATAGAGGGGCTTTGGGTTTAATTTTCACCTCTGAAATGACTCTACAAATAAGGGGCGCGAATCTCGTGCATGGCTCGCGCACACACACGTATCCGCGCGTGGGATAAAAAAAATAACCGTTTTAATGTTCCTACTGCATATTAAAAGATGTTAAACATATTATTTCTCCCACTCAAAGAAATGTATCTGATACTCGCCAAAATGAATGCGTTTATGGGCCACCTGTAATGATATTACTATACAGTTTGCCTGACAGAACAAGCCCTATCAAAGGAATACGTTCCTGTCAGGAAGAATGTAACCGTTAAAAAATGTCACATTTTTCCGAGTCTCATTCCACATTTGTTAATTAGCGAAAAACGCTATCTTGTATCTTATTTCTTGGATGGCATTCAAAACTAACGTGCCGTGACCGTAAACTCTCAGTTTGTCGGCAAGATGCTGGACTCGCAAAACACGGGGAGAAACGTCTTACCTTCAATAGCCAGGACCGAGGGTAGTGTCCATAAAATCCATAGGATATCCATCATTGGTTTCTTAGGGGAGAAATTATATAAAGTCCAGACATTCAAATAAAATGAGCCCTGAAAGCCATTGATATCAGACGCTGGCGCAGACCGGCAGACTTTCACCTTCCGTTGAATGAATACGATGCCATAAACACACAACTAAAATCCTAAGCGAGTATGGACGAGACCAAATGAGTCAGACGAGGGGGGACGGTGGTTAGGAGCTTCGCGTGAGATCGGCTGGAGGATGAATGTGCATAATAAACGTCGCTTTCGAAATAAGAAAAAATGTTTCAAATATTACTTCATTGATAAGAATCGACCAGAGTCGATATCCGTCGAACAGACTATAAAAGGGTCAAGCCAGCCAACCTGAAAGCGCAATTTTATTCTGTCCCACCTGTCAATCATCGCAAGAGCGTAACTATTCAGCCTTATCAGCGGATGCTCGGTAGAAAATTGTGACAATTGGGAATACAGGGAGGTGTGAATTTAGACAGACTCCTACATGATTTAAAAAGATTAATCGAAAATTATGTTTGTTGTAATTGTTGTAATGGTAACGGAGTAGTCTGTCGCCTTCGTTTTTTTTCTTCTGTTCACCACATTCTTCATAAAAAAGTAAAAGGTAAGATGGCTTTTAAAATTACTGTGAAACGACTGTAAATACCAGAAAGCGTATAAAATAAACATATGCTTACTGTATAATTTGTTCTAAAGTATTTACGTTAATATTGTGCTTAACAATATATGTTAAAAAATACTAACAAGTTTAAAAAAAATAGAAGCATCTTTCAATGTACAAACAAAATTGTCTGGCATTATGGGCATTTGAAACTTAGTTTTAAAGAGACACAGATGTTTTATATGTACACACTGAAGCTAAATCAATGAGAGCAGAATGAGATACAATGTGTCTGGCAGCTGTGACCAACTCACTAGGCCTCATTTGCAATTTTAACAATGTGTGTGTCCAACTATATTTCAGTGCGTTTGTGTATGTGCCTAGAACAACTAAAGTGCAGTGTAAAAAGGTCAGATAAGTTGATAAAAGTACAACAGGAAAGCAAAACGTCTTTTTTTATTCAAATAGCCTATATTTTTTATTATAATGTTTATGGAAGTACAATATAATAAAAAAATATAATAAAGCTTATTTTTTATGAAAATAAAAACAAACAGATTTTCAGACATTGTAGCGGCTTTGCGTCTTTGTTCAAACAAGACGTCTTGAGCATGAATTTAAATTGTCACCACACTTCACTCGGTTTCCTTTCAGCACCCCGGTGATTAAAAATAAATAAATAGATTATGAATCTTGAAATCTTGTAATGGATGAATCATGTTATTTTCCAATTACTTATTCCAGTGAAAACAGTGTCCCGGCAAGAGATGGAGGTTATATTTGTTATGTGAATAATAATGGCGTATAAGTTAGACACCTGTTCATACTTTTCTACTCGCTACCTCACTTATAAAATAAACTCATTTGCAATTTAATAATATAAAATAAAGTAGCAGACTTTGTGTAGAATGAAAGAAAGAAAGAAAGAAAGAAAGAAAGAAAGTCCTGTGTTCTCTGGTATGTAGGGCTTTTTTTATTCTTCCCTACAGCTCAGTTGACTCTTGAAAATCTCTCAAAAGTCTGGACATAGAGTTACCTGATCCCAGCTGGGTGTACTACACATAGCTGTGTGCTGTTACACATCTTCAAATCACTATACAGAATGCCCAGCTTTACCAAGTAATTTGTGTATGTGTGTGTGTGTGTGTGTGTGTGTATAGAAAAAAATTCAAAAAAGAAAAAGAAAGAAAGAAAGGCAAGCACTGGTGATTTTGTTAAATGAAAAAATGATGAAAAAGTAATTAACCTATGAGCTGTACTAGAACTGCATTACATTATTACTATTTTCATTTTCTTAACTATATGTTATATTTTCCACAAATAATAGTTTTCAGATGAATAATTTAAATGATGTATCTCTGTGGGTTAGAAGACAACATTAAAATCCATTGCTCACTGGTGTTCCAGTAAATCGATATTTAAAAAAAAAAAAAAAAAAAATAAAAAAAAAAAAAAATAAAAAAAAAAAAAAAAAAAAACTAAACTAAACTAAATCGCATTTTTGCTTTGTTGTTAAATCAATTTCATGAGTGGATTTAACTTAGAGAGAATGTAGCCTGAAAACAAGCTTTGATTAATAACCTCCACTCACTTTAAAGCAAAGTACGTTAAGAAATGATACACGCTAAAAATGTGGAAAAAAGAAGACAGAAAAAAATCCCTGAAACAGATTATTAATAGATAAGCTTTTGACCTGTCAGTTGTAGCTTGTAAGAAGCGACAGTTGAATTTATGTGCCAATGTGTGCCAAGCCACAAACTAAATTCTGAAATATTCCTTAAAGCAATATACAGTACAACTGATTTCCTGTCTCAACAGCTGGTAGTGTAATCCAAATAATGTTAAACATAATAACCAAAAACTGAGGCACTGGCCCACGGCGAAGCGAAGGTGGACACAGGCAGAAGGTAAATTTTGGAGAAGCCCACGAGCTGATTTTCTATACAGATGGAACGAAATCAGTTGTTATAAGCAACAGTAGCACAGTACGGGGCACGGATCTCAGATTAATGGCAGCTGAGACCACTTTTACCATTCCCTGCGAGGTCACAGAATTTGACCAAGTAAATCACGGCCGTCTTAGAGGATCACAATATATCAGAACGCAGATATAGACCTATAAGGTGTCTGTCTAAATAACCTGAGACTTGTGGGCAATGGCGGGATTAAGTTATTCTATTCCCTGTTATTGAATTTGGAATCTGCGTTTTGTTAGTCTATGCTCTCATGGAACAAAGCTGTTATTGTAATATAAAGAACTGGCAGTATTTTACTTGAAAATACCAGTCAGTCTGAGGAGAAATATCAAAGGATATAAAACTAGACTAACCATGGGAGACTGGACTTTAATACTTTGACTTATGTCTGCTGGAATATCAAGTAAGAAATGTTTTAAATTATTTTTATCATTTCCCGTATGGAAAAGAATGTGTATTGTGAATTGATACCATTCTCTAATATCACAGTACATCAAAGAGAAAACTACTGTGTGTGTGAACCGTTTCTGGAGGAGTCATTTAGCCTGCCCATTTTTTAAACCCAAACCTTCACATTATAACATTAAAATCACATTATAACATTAAAATCCAAATCATGGATGGATTTCGTATTTTAAAAAGAAGAAATTGTCTAATTTATTTATATATTTGAAGTTGCTTTGGACTGTTTCATACATGAACATGTTTCATAAAATTAATAGCACCAAACAGGTTTTGTGGGCTCTGCACATTTTATGCAAGACCATATATCAAATATATATATACACACACATTTAAAAAATGACTTGACATGACAGCACTATTCAAATTTAAGTTTTGTTTTTCAAAATTATCATGTGTATATCACATGCATTTCAATGTCAAAAAATGTAAATTGTGAAGCATAATACAGAAGCATAATATAAAAAGAACAATATATAGGTCTAATTAAAATTAATGCAAAGCAAAGCTTCCTGAGTTTTTCAAGCCAAATTCAATCAGATTTTTGCCCTTTTTAGTGTATATTTTGACTGATTACAGATCAAAAAATGAATAAATAAAAGATAATGCTAAAGGTTGTGCTCAAGAGTTCAACACATCACACAAATAAAGGGTATCTGATCAAATTTGATGTGTGTAACTTTGACGCCATTACAAATATAAGAGCAAATTGCTTCAACAGTGCCACCTAGGGGTAGGGAGATACACTTTTGTCTTCATTCTCATTCTTGAGTTTCTAGTTTTTAATCAGATGTAGGCTAGCTGTTTTCTTTCAAATATATATATTTAATAAATAATTAAAGTGTGGGTAATAGTAAATAATATTAGTACTTATTCAAGTTGGATTTGAAAAGAAAATGCCAAAATTTTATCTCAAGTACTCGTGCCTCAAAGATCACCTGTAAATTAATTATTTTCATCCATGACATACGGTACACACACAAAATCCCACATTTTAAGATGAAAATAAATGTTCTCCTTGTATCCGTTCAAAAGCAGAGCCATTAAACATCCTTTTAGTCTACGTTTAAGCCACCCTTATCTGTGTTTAGTTACTGGCTGTCTACAGAACTTAATGAAGGTAGGCTTTAAAAGTGCTCTGCTATCTGTTAATTATGTGTGCTTGATCTCTGACCTTTGTGTCAGATCCTGGCTGCTCTATAATCTGAGAAGACTCTTCAGATGTGGATTAACCCTCGAGGGACACTGCCTCACAGGTCAGAGAGAAAAGATAAGGCTTTTATACCGGCACTTCACATTCAAGGCTTAAAATTAAACTTGGGCTTGACTTGAAGCGTATTCCACTTGGGGTTTCTTTTGCGGTTACATCTTTTTTTTTCCCTATTTTAAGGTGATAAATGAGCCTTCCGGCGATAAGGGTTGAATATAATGTGCGAATTTGAAAGTTAATGAATTCTATTCTTTAGAGCCAGCGCAATAATCAAACCCATTGATATACAACGCCAGCTCTCTGTACTTCCCCTGTGGTCAGGTTTAGTTACTGCTTATCCTATTCACTTAAGTCATCCTATTAGTGTTTCAGTGACTCGCTGCCAAAATGTGAATTTAACCTCAATTAGGCTGTGCAGATTTAATCATGAGGCCAAAAGTCCTGTCCCTTTTTAATTAACTTATGGAGGATTATTACCATGCGAAGTGCAACTTATGTGATCAGAGTTCCTATAAAAGACGAAGGAAAAATGCAGTAAAGCTATTCGTGTGAGATCAGAGCTAAATTGGAGGAGAGTCATTCTTATAAAGTAGTTTTAGCCATTTCTCATACCGCATTACCTCACTTTTGGGTTATTTCGTCGCGAGAATGCTTTGTTGAAGCGCTCAGTCAGTGTGTCACTTTGTAGCATAGCATCTTTATCCGTTTATGAGGAAGAAAGGCCTGTGTTAAACAGTCTCACAAATCAGCCACTGCAATTCAGGACATGGGTTTTATCACCAAAATAAATCCACGTCTGTTATGGAAAAACATAGCCTCTGCAAAAATGACTCAAATGACGGTCATAGAAAGGCAAAAGGCATGTTTCAACGTTTGTCGTCAATCATAGACCTTATTCTAATTGATACAGCTCTCTTCATATAAAGCGATGATTGCTCCAGCAGCCACGCCGAAGTACTTTGGAGGGGTGGTTAGGGTGACTTTAGAGCCAGACCTCCTGTAATGTTCCTCAGGTGGACGTAAAGAAGAGTGGCTTTCATTAGCGACATGAAACACAAGCTCCCTGTCCATAGCTTTGTTCACTTTCCAAATGCAGATTTGCCAGAATTCCCTTGCAAAGCTCCTGTGCGTCCTGTCAGATTTCTTGTAGCTGAAGAATATAATCCCAAGAAGGGGATTTTCTCATGTGCACCTGTGTGTGCATGTCAAATGCCATATGTAACTCTAGACAAAACATGTGCGTTTGTTTCAGTGAAAAGCCAAAGCACATGTTTATTTTGTGGAGGATGCTTCAAGCTCCCTATATTTTCATTCAAAACAGATTGTTTTGTTAAAAGCCGAGAAAGATTGGAAAAATTACATCGATAATTCCCATTAACCCTCATTCACTCACGATCTGACAAAAAAAGGTTACAGAATTTAAAACCTTAGTGAAAATACAAGAATGTTTTTCTGTCTGAAATGTTATGGAAAAGTGGGCACATCTTATCTAATTTGGATACAGGCGAATTGCAGAAAAAAATATTTTAAAGAAAGGGAAAAAATAAAATAAATAAAAAATTAAAATGATAAATAAATAAAGGATAGAATATTATTGCTATCACCATAACAATTATTATGTAACTGTATAACTAAATAAAGTAAAAAAAAAGAAAGGATTATTATTACTAATATGGTTATTAAACAGCTGCATTGTTTTTTCTTCTGGGTCTTCATCAAGCTAAATAGCTAAATAAAGTTTTTAAAAAGCAAGATAAAGAAAAAAGATTTATTATTACTATTTTTGTAATGTTATTAAATGTTTTTATTTAGTTATGGGTCTCTATCAAGCTAAATAATACAGTAATAATTAAGCAAATTAATAGTGAATACAATTGTTCAGCACTGAACTTAAAAGGCTGAGATTTCTGCTATACATTTGTACAATCCCCCCCCCCCCCTATTTTATCCTGTCCACACACCTAAAACACCAGATGGAACTGGTAAACAGGATTCGGGGGTTAATAGGATTTACCACTGTGATAGTGGACGTTTTAAGTGTATTAGGATGCAGAATTCCACCATACCCAACAGCATTTACCATTCCTGATATAATATCCAAGACTCTGTCCACTCCGCAAAGTGAAAATCCTCTGTTCACTGCAAGTACGGCAGCTTAGTGAACTAAAAGATTACGCTCTCCGTGTGTCTCACTTCCAGTACATTTCCATAAACATACCATGACCGACACTAACGGCCCATGATGTGGAACCCTTAACATCTGCCTATAGAAAGTGTTTAATAAAAATGTGCTTAATCCTAAACGATTATGTTTAGCAGACACACATTTTGGCCGATCAGTACTCTGGCTCTCTCGTTAGTCTAATTCGCTAATGCATAGAGCTCACCACTTTCAAACAGATTCCTACTGTAAGTTACTTTCTGCAAATTCGGTAACTATTCATTCTGTGTTGTTCTTCTTCAGGAGATTATTACCGTGCTACATCTGGAAGATATTTTCCCGATTTACCACCAGGCCTGTGGAACACTCATTTTTAATCACTGTTTCGTGGTCTGAGGGCAGCTGGGAGCACCCATTTCTTACTGGGCTCCTCAGTACCACATTGACTGTAAAGAAATACAGCGTTGTGCTAGGGAGCTCTCAGCGGATGTTTTATTAATGGATGGGGATGACAGTGTTACGGCCAAGGCAGAGATCGGCCCCTTTAAAACCTCAGCAATTGCTTTTTCAGAATAATTTCAAGGTGTTTAGATGGTGCCTAGACATGAATTACTCTCCAGATTTTCTCCTGTTCAGGATGCAATCATCCTCCACCCCAGCTGGCATGCTTATTTATAATAGTTTTAAGATGAAGGTACTTTTTTTTATTTTAGAACTTAAAAAAAAAAAAAGAATTGTTAATTAAAAAAAAATCATCTAATGAATTCTTTCAAAGCTCTTAACATTTAATTTATATTTAAATAATGGAAAACAAACATGATTCCTCTGTGTAAAGAAAGTATTTTAAATTAACATAAATTTTACTAAACTGATTGAATTCATAACATGAAGTGTAAATAAATCATTTTTGTGATAAATGAGTGTAGACAAGTGACTTGTAATTTGTGTTTTAATAATAATCTTTAATAAAGATAATTTTATATAAAGAAGCAATTACTAATGAACATAAATTACTATACCTTATATTATCGTTTTAAATTGATAACATGATTTTTTAAATTTTTATAATATATTAGTGTAAATGAGTAACTTTAGATTTAAAAATTATACGTAATTTCCAAAAAGAATACTCACTGCAATACTCTTTTTTTTGGACTGAACTATAAAACTACAGTTTTAAAATAATAACAACAATTTTAGGTAAAACTTTACTTGTGCAATGCATTATAAAAGTTGATTTAATGCATTAATTATGCCTTGTAATGGACTTATAATGCATTGTACAATCTTATGAATTGTAACTATAGTTAATACATTATTACACATTTTAAATTTGGTAATAATTCTTTAAAACAAGATATAATGTATTACAATGCACATTATGAACAATTATAATGCATTATAACCCTTTATGTAAAATGTAACCTTTTTTATGCATAAAATTACATATACTGTAGACCTTTTTTCTCTCTCATATTTTTTTTTACCAGTCCTTTGATGTACTGATGCTTTACCAGTATTGTGAATTGTGCCAATAAAGTACTTTGAAATTTAAATTATATTAAAAAACAAATATTATTCGTGTACTGCATTTATTGTTTTGTACTATTAAAAATAATTTAAAAAAAAATTGTACCCAAATAAAATTATCCTTTACACTGTAAAAAAAAAATAAGAGACCCCAAAACTGGTAAAATCAAATTTTTTTCATTGGCCCAATTGAATTTCTGCAAATGTAATTTATTTTTCAGTTGTGCCAAAATAATAATTGTGCAGGGCAGTGCAGAAATTCAATTGGGCCAATGGAAAATTTTAAATGTTACCAGTCACTAGAACATTTTGAGTTTTGAGGTCAGAATTTTTTTACAGTGTACATATTGAAAAAAATCACAATGTTTCTCAGGCTATAAGGGCTTCACACAAACAGAACTTAATTAATAGCCATGCAGTCAACTATCAACAATTATTTTTTTTTCTTGAATAGATATATTATAAAAGTTACAAATATGGTTTTGTGTATGTGTGTGTATACTGTAAGCGACTGTGTGTGTATTACTTTGTGCGGAGCAGCAGAGTTGGGAAATAGAGCAGAAGAATATAAGAGTGACATACAAGAATCTGGATCATTCTGCCTCAAGATGAGCGGGGGCAGTGAAATAGCAGACTGAAGGATCCAGGGGTCGTTCCCATGACAACCTTTGCCCAGGGAGTTTGCTGACCCCTTCAGCCTGCCAATACAAGCAGAGTACAGATTGTAGGTCACATATGGCACAGACGATCCAATCAGGACTAATCTGGCTTGACTCAGGGTCATAAATTACACTGCAAAGCTGGCTTCTATCCAGGCTTATCTCACTGGACAGGTCAGGGCCACATTAATGTGAGTTTATGAAAACAATACGCACAAAAGAATCTAGTATTGGAGTAAACACTTGTTAGCATGATGCTTTTCTGTTTGCCTGTTTCTGTTGAAAATACTCTCTGGAAGAGAACAGTACACAAAACAAAATCATTAGATGTTTTTTCCCCCAAAATAGGGAGAAAAAAGAAACATATTCAAAACCAATAAATCAATGGCATTCATTTTTCCACTAACATCAGATGAATGACCAAAGCTAAATGCTGTGGTGACAAAAAAATCTGAACATAAGGCACAATCAGTCAATCAATCAATCAATCAAATTTTGCATGCGACCCAATTGTGGAACCACAAAAGGGGGCCGTTAGTCTTTCTTTTGTGTGTGTGTGTGTGTGTATAATTTGTTAACCCAAGGCTCTGTCAGTGACTGGTACTCAAGCAGACATATGCAGACTTAAAAAGAATCTTTTGGACTCTAATTTCTCCGTTTGGCCCATCTGAAGCCCTCTGGTTCTGACATGCTTGTAGTCTTGTGCATTATTTATAATATTCTGCAGCAGTGAAGACAAACTGCTGAACAAGAGGTTCATGTCTAGAGTAAAATAAGATATTCAGTGTGCAAGAAACTGGCACAAAGCAAGATTGCTGACAGATGGGCAGCCATATTCTGTGCTTCATAGCCTTTGCCAGGCTCTCATTTTTGATGATAGAGATGTTCCGTATGGCAAAACTTTTGTTTGCCTCATCTGACACCATCACACAGACTAACTGCTTGAGGTCAGTAAAATGTTTGGTGTTGTTGTTTGTTTTTTTTTTTGTTTTTTTTTGGGGGGGGGGGGTGCACTGGTCATCTGCTTTTTTTCCAAAAGGATGCATTAAATTAACAGTAAAGACATTTATCAAAGTTCACATTTTTAATTAATGCTGTTCTTTTAAACTTTCTATTCAAGGAATCTTAAAAAAAAGTGCATCATGGTTTAGACAAAAGTATTAAGTAACACAACTCTTTTAACATTGATAATAAATGTTTCTTAAGCGGTAAATCATCTTATTAGAATGATTTCTGAAGGAATATTTTGCTGTTTAAAATTCATCTTTGCCATCACAGGAATAAACTACATTTTAAAATATATTGAAATGGTTATTTTAAATTGTAGTAATATTAGTATAATTGTAGTAAACAGTTATTTTAAATTTTTATAATATTTCACAATATTACAGTTTTACTGTATTTTTAATCTTGTTAAGCAAAAGATTTTTTTTTTTTTTTAAATAGTAATGGATTCCACGAACAAACAAAAAAAAAAAAATCATGTAAAAATATCTATACATCTTATTTTTATTCCCCAAAAAAACGAAAATAAAAAATGTAATACTTTACTTAGGTTAAAAACTAAATTTGGTAAATCAAACTGAAGTATTTTCCCACAATTTCCCCTTTCTCCCTTTTTTTATTTTATTTTATAGAATCTAT
>SCHK01396623.1:8015-31745 GCA_004124795.1 Poropuntius huangchuchieni | reverse complement strand
TATACACACACACACATACATAAATACATTTTTCTCTAATTTAAATGTGTGTGTGTGTATATATACAAATATGAAAGTGTGTTACAACTTATTAATCCATATTAAATTTGACGTGTGTGTAAAATGTTACATTTTAAATCTTTTTTTTAATATGGATTAATGTACATATGTGTGCATGTTATGTATTTGTATTTATTATATTTATGCAGATGCTTATATTCTAATCAGCAAATTCCCATTAGATTTAATCTAATCTTAGAATGATGCTAAACTGTTTTTGGAAGAAAACACTGTATTTAGGATGACGTTAACTTACTACACATTCAACCAATGCCTCATTTTAACGTGAACAGAAGCGGTATTCCCCTACTATTCCGCTGCAGTGGGGATGCAGGCAGAGCTGTTCTCTCTGCAGTCAGTCTGTTTTCCCCTGACTGTCATTAGTGCTGGATACAGGGGCTCAGAGAGTCCAGCTTCTGCTGAGGCAGTGCAGGAAAAGCTGAGCTCAGCAAAAACACAGCCGATCGGTAGCACTCTGGACAGCAGTGCAGGAAACTACGCATAAAACACAGTCAAGAGCTGAAAAGTGCAGACTGTGAATCAGGGTTTCCATTTATATTCGTGCTAAAAGTGCTTGCGTTGTAAGCAGGGCTGATTTAAATGGACATTTGAACAGTCTTGGTCTTATCAGCGCAACCAAACATTTAATTTATTAGGCTGACAGCATCACAATAATATGCATGCTTTGTCTTATGAGCCATTTTCTGTTTTGTCTTTGCATTCCTGAACTACAATTATGTAAAAAAAAAAAAAAAAAAAAAAATTATTAACATTTTTAAAGATGTTTTTAAAGATGTTAATGTCCTTAATAATAAAATAAAAATAATAAAAATAGAAAATCTAATAAAATGTATTTTATATTATTTCATTTTAAATTAAAATGTATGAAATATTTTTCATTGCTATCAAATATATAAATAATACTAGTGTTTTTAAAGATATTTTAAATATCTTTTATAGATGTTAGTATTCTAATAATAAAATACAAATCAATTAAAATAATGCAAATAGATTATTTTTTACATTTTAAATTAAAATGTATAAAATAAATACTTTTTCACTAATATTTAATTTGTCATTAATATAAAAATTCATAAATAATGCTAAAATACTAGCGTTTTTAAAATGTTTTAGTATGATATCTTCAATTACTCTAATAATAAAATTAATTCAAATGATAGAAAATTTTATAAAACATGATTTTTATTTTATTACATTAGTTAAAATGTATTAAAAATTTACATTTTGTCAATAATGTCAAGTATAATACTTTATTATATAAAGACATTTTTCCTGGAATAATGTTAATTTGTAAAATATAACCTGATGTTTTTGTTAGTGTCATGAGTGAATTGAGTCAGTGAAGACTGATGTCAAGGGTGGGCATATGCAGTATTTGCATAAGAGTGATTGACATTTAGGGTAGGCCTCAACCTTGTTTTTGAAGCTTATTTGAATATGCATGTTTTGTGGCAAACAGCAAAGGTGGAGTCATTACAATTTTAAAAAATCTGTTGCTTTGTCGGTGCAATAATTAATTTTATTGTTATAATTTTAGTGTTTAGGACTGTGAATGTGATGTGTACAAGGTGTCTGGCATATTTGCAATTTTTATAATCAGAGATTTTGCTTGTGAAATCAGCTTTGTATGTAGTGTATTACTAAGCATGTAGATGAGCTTACCGGTCATGCTATTTATTTGAAGCCCATATGCTAGCCACTTATGCAAAAGCACAAAACCTCAACCTATTTCTGAACTACAATGATTTCCGACCGTAGTGTTGCTTAAGTGAGTGTGGTTAGTCATAGTTCTTCAGCACACTTGCATTTATTCTCACATTTATTCGTTTAATTTTCTTCCTGTGGTTTTAGGGAGTGGTCCTTCAGCTCCTAGCAGCAGCGTGACTTCGCCCAGTCACATGAACGTACCGCCCCACACTGTCCCTGACTTCTCCTATTCCAGCAGTGAAGACGAGTTTTACGATGCAGATGAGTTTTATCAGAGTACCACCTCACCAAAACACTGCATAGAGTGAGTTAAACACACACACACACACACCACACCTGAAACACAGAATAGTGTAAGTAATGTACATAAACATAAAACCTTCTATATAATTAAAACTCACTGAAGTACTGCTGCACAAGTAAATTATAGTAGCACCTGCCCACACGCACATTAACTAACACTGCATAATGTGAAAACAGTACTGCTTAGTGATAAACACACTCCCACGCACTATTTACTGCAAACAAAAAAAAACACACACTGACCTAATTAAAACAGTGCATGGACTCACTTGCACACACAAACTCTATCTGCCATGGCCACATAATTTATTCTGGAATAAGCTGACGTGATGTTCTTGTGTATCTGCAGTCCGAACAGAACCGCTGCTGTGAACAGTGAAAACAGCACGGCCCTGAAACGGCCAGAAACCAATGAATCAATCAACTCCTCCATGTCGAATGGCACCACTGATGCAGGTACACAAAACACACACACACACATGTGCACGTCCCTCACGTTTAAGTTTCCCAAAATGAATCAGAGCAAGTGCTGTGTTTGTGTTGTGTCTTCTTGCTTGGTGCTTGTGTTGAAAGTGAGGAGTGTATTTTTATTTTATTTTTACTTTTACCAGTTTTAACACCAGCACCAAGCAAAAACTCACAATGTGAAAAGTATAATTAAGATTAATTTGAACAATTAAACATTTTTATAATAAATATTTATTAACAATAAATGTTTCAGTGTTTTTGAAAAAAGTTAATGTTCACCAATGTTGCGTTTCTTTAAATACAGTAAAGACAGTAATATTGTGAAATATTGCTACAATTCAAAATAGCCGTTTTCTATTTGAATATATTTTGGTGTAAATAAATGTAATTTATTCCTGTGATGGCAAAACTAAAATTTGATTCTATAGAAATCATTTTAATATTTTGATTTGGTGCTTTATTATTGGAGCTCATATTATTAATGGTACTTATTATCAATGTTGAAAACAGTTTTTGCTGCTTAATATTTTCTTTAAAAATCCTCTTATTGAAAAGTTTTTTTTTTTTTATTTAATAGAAAGTTTAATGACCATCATTTATTTAAAATATATGTTTTGCATTACTGTAAATGTGTTTGTCACAATTTTGCATCCTTACTGAATAAACAAATTTTTTTTAATCATATACCTAAAGAAACTACAGTTTTCACAAAAATAGTAAGCAGCAAAAAAAACAATTAACATTGATAGTAATAGTAAATATCCCTAAATATAAAAAATAGTAAAGAAATATCCCTTGAGCCCCAAATAACGATATTACTGATTTTACTATATTTTTGATCAAATAAATGCAACCTTGGTGAGCATAAGAAATTTCTTTCAAAAACATTCTAAAACTATTTATTTCTAACTTTTGGCCAGAAATGTGTGTATATGTTTGTTTTATGTTCAGTGTTTGCTGTGTTTTTTCCTCAGATCAGTTTGACAGTCATGATGAGAAAGATGATGACGGCGAGGGTGAATCTGTGGAAGAACACAAAAGTGTCATCATGCATCTGCTGTCTCAAGTGCGACTGGGCATGGATCTCACCAAGGTAAACAACCTTCTCTTATTTTTTACATTCTCACCTATTTTTTTTCAAACAGTTTCCAACTTTCAATCCATCTTTGTCATCCTCAGGTCGTCTTGCCGACATTTATCTTGGAGCGGAGGTCGTTGCTGGAAATGTATGCAGATTTCTTTGCACACCCAGATCTGTTTGTAAGGTAATGCACATGCCTTTTTTTATAGATCTCACAGCTGTTCTACCATATGGACTTATCATTTTTATGTCTGATTACAGCAGCGCTGCAATAATTGATGAATTTAAAAGTAGCAATGCTACTAACACGACTACGCTTTTGAGTAGCCAGACAGCAGCTGAGCTGTTTTCAATGTACTGTGCAATTAATTTCAATCTTGCAATGGAATGAGCTGAGGAAATAATTAAACATGTCCTGCCAGAATATCTTTGCTCTCTGAAACAGGAGTGTGATTTTGTTTTAGCAAGTTGATTTGTTCAAACATCTCATTTTAATGAACTCATAATTGGCATGTTTTGCAGTATTGCAGAGCAGCAGGATCCAAGGGACCGCATGGTGCATGTGGTGAAGTGGTACCTCTCAGCCTTTCACGCTGGTCGGAAAGGATCTGTGGCCAAGAAGCCCTACAACCCCATTCTGGGCGAGGTGTTCTTCTGTCACTGGGACCTGCCTTCCGAAACCGAGGATCCTGTTGCTTCTGTGAGTGTTTGTTGCAGTATGTTTGCAGTATCTTAAAAGATTTTATTTGTTGCCACTCCCTGTATTATATGTTTCCTTGTCCCTCGCTCACTGTCTGTCTTTCTAGGAGTCTGTATCAGATGGGCCAGTGCCGTGGAGTAGCAAAAACAGTGTGTCGTTTGTGGCAGAGCAGGTTTCTCACCACCCTCCTAGTAAGTGCTGAACTAATTACTAACTTTATCCCTGAGTATCCCTGAATAATTTATCATAGCCACTAGTAGAAGAAAATACATCCAATTTACAAGTTACTAGAAATGACCTGGTACTGAAAAGTAAAACAAAAACAACTATCTGTTTAATTAGCTAAACTCATTAAAATGTTATTATGTGAATGCAATAACCTGTTGTGATTTTTGGGTAAATTAACATTTTCCAACACCTTTGTCCTTTTGCAGTATCTGCATTTTATGCTGAGTGTTTCAGCAAAAAAATCCAGTTCAACGCCCACATCTGGACGAAATCAAAGTTCCTTGGAATGTCAATTGGTGTCCATAATATTGGTCAAGGTAGTCGAGGACGTTGTTAAGTAGTGATTAATACACATTAGTGCTATTGCAGTGCTTAACTGTCCTCTCCTGTTTGCCATAGGTTGTGTGTCTTGTCTTGAATATGATGAGCACTATATTCTTACTTTTCCCAATGGCTACGGGAGGTAAGCATTGTTCTGTTTTATAAATTTAAAATGTATTTTAGATTTTTAGATTTCTAGAGGGAGAAGTGGGCAGAGCATCCATCCATCTCACTGTGCTCCAATAGGTCAATCCTCACTGTTCCGTGGGTTGAGCTGGGTGGAGAGTGCAATATTTCCTGTTCCAAATCTGGCTACAGTGCCAATATAGTTTTCCACACCAAACCATTCTATGGAGGAAAGAAGCACAGAATAACTGCTGAGATATTGTAAGTCAAAGTGGTACTTTCCATAAATTTAATCATAACCGCTACTGTCATGGTTTCTTTAGTTAATCCAATAAATTCATGAAAAGAAATTTGTATGCAAATGCATTCAAATTATTGTCATGTTAATTGAAAATATATAATAAAATCCTCATAATATTATCCCTTTTTTTTTTTAGTGCTCCCAATGATAAGAAGTCATTCTGCTCCATAGAGGGAGAGTGGAATGGTGTGATGTATTCAAAATTGGCTACCGGGGTAAGTTTGAACCCTAGAAAACAAGAAAAATCTTCAAGAAAAAAATGAAATAACATATTTGTCTTCCACCCAGGAAAACGCAGTATTCATTGACACAAAGAAACTGGGCATTATTAAGAAGAAAGTGCGGAAATTGGAGGACCAGTTGGAATATGAATCCAGAAGGTGTGTGGGTCTGACAAGTTTTTTTTTTAAATGTTCTAAATGTTGTCTTCTTCACGGAGTCTCTAAAACAGGATTTGCCGCAACGCAAAACATCTCCAAAGTCCATTTTCTTTTAAGCTATAGTGCATATACACACACTTTTTAATCTTGGGCTTGACTCTGTGACAAGTCATGGGAAACCAGCCTTAAAAACCCATTTGAATTTTGTGTGGTTAAGAATGAAGTTTAATCACTTTGTACTACCGAATGAGGTGTCTTGTTTTCCCGCTCAATCTGGGAGGATTTGGAAAGTGAAAATCATTGAAAATCTGCAGTTGAAATTTCCATTAAATCTGGATATAAACAAAGTTTATAACAGTTTGTTTTGTTTTTTATTATTACATTATGTCTCAATAAAAATAAATATTTCAGGTTCTCTCAGATGTTCTTGCTTCCATTTAAGGCTCATTGGATCATTCTTAAATCACATGATCATCAAGTGGAGTTCATAGAGCTTGAATTCTGTTGCTGTCAAAGCAAAAGATGGACAAAACAAACACAGAAATTGTCAACTTCATCTCAGACATTTTTCTATTTAACTTTATATGCAAATAGTTATGCTGATAATATAATTAGTAATGGAAAAATGCAAAATACAAGCATTTTGACTTGTGGACTTTTGGAGCACGCTGTATTTAGTTTTGTTTGCACCTGATTTGTTTGCTGATCCTCAAAAGGCTTGGTTATTTTTGTGGCGGCTCCTCTGGGGACCTGCTGAAGTGATGTTTTTTTTCTGCTTGGGTACCTCTGTGAGATGATCTGATGCAGACCGCTGTTATTTCTCTGTCTGGCTGTCAGTTTGTGGAAGGACGTGACCGTGAACCTGAAACTGAAGGACATTGATACTGCGACAGAAGCCAAACACAGGCTGGAGGAAAAACAGAGGGCGGAGGCCAGAGAAAGGAAGGAGAAGGAAATGCAATGGGAGACGAGAGTGAGTGTGCTTATGTACACGCACATGTGGAGGGGAAATGTGCCGTGAGAAATAATGAGATCGAAATATGACTCTGATAAATGGTCCTTAATTGGTTCCTGTTGCTTAAAAGCAGCATGTTCTTAAACTGAATGTTACTCATGATGCACATAGCTGGATGTTTAAAGTGCCCAACAGTGCCTGACAGTTTTACAAATTCATTTTCTCCAAACATATTTCAGCTTTTATCCTAATCACGTTGAATTCAGCAATCAGACAGAACTATATTTACTATAAAGTATATACCATTATTTAACCTTTGGTAGGCCCATCTTGACTTAAAAGTTATTGCCAGAATACTGATTCTTTTC
Organism: Poropuntius huangchuchieni; assembly: GCA_004124795.1. Taxonomy (NCBI): domain Eukaryota; kingdom Metazoa; phylum Chordata; class Actinopteri; order Cypriniformes; family Cyprinidae; genus Poropuntius; species Poropuntius huangchuchieni. The sequence goes on along the minus strand of SCHK01396623.1, from coordinate 24,726 downwards.
ACATTTTCTAAGCTGATTTTGGCGCAAAATCTGGCCAATGGATTTAAACATTGTAAAATGTGTTCAACTTGGAAAGCACAAGTATATTAGTCAAAATATTTCATAAATGAACATTCAGTTCACATCTTAAATCATACTACTGAGCTCTATTTAAATTATGAGGATGTTGGCCTCATTTACAGTTATGATTTTATATATTACAAAATAATTTGGGCTGTGTTACAATGTCAGTAAAACCTTTTAAAATATTTTTATAGAGAGAGAGATTTAATTTATTCAGTGATCATCGTGATTGAGACATTCACATAAATCTGATCAAATGATCTGTCTTCCTTTCAGAGCAATTTTTATTTAAATTTGTTTTTTTTTAAAAAAGTGATTTGTTTGTTTCCCTGCAGCTGTTTCACGAAGACGGTGAATGCTGGGTCTATGACAAGCCTCTTCTGAAGCGACTGGCATCGCAACGGCACTGAGGCCGTTTCCAAAACCGCAGAGTCTAGAAAACAGAACTCTCATGCAAACCACTTTTCTTATTCAGCCTTGGAATGACTGACGAATGAACCCTTACAGCTTTGCATTTTCAAAGTTTGAACGAATGATAAGAAGAAAACACAAACTTAATCTATACAAATAAAAAAAAAATCCTCCCTGCTCACAAGTTCAACACTTCCACCTCTCTATCACCCTTTGAGGAAGAAAAAAACACCACAAACACACAGAGGACGTGATCAGAAGCCCTTCAGCATCACAAATCAAACAAGCGCTCTCGTCTCAGCCGGCAAAAGAAGAACGATCCCAGCGGACGTCTCTCTCTCTTTCTCCCACTCCAGAGGGGTTGAGGTGTTTTTATCGAACAAACTCTGAAAACTACAGCGTTCTGTATCTCAGGGAAGCAGCGGACTGAGGATTGAAGGCTGTATCTTAATGTTCGAAAAGCCTTAACGTTGGAACCACAAAGTAAAGAAAATGAGAACTTGGTTCACATACTGCTAGCTACAGCTATTTATATATATATAGAAGATATGATATATTCTTGTTTTCCTTTTATCTTCTTTCTCTAGGGCAATAGTAACTGTTTGAATATACGTACTTGACGGCAGCCATTCCCTTTATGTTCCACTCCATCATCAGCCCTTTCATGCTACAAAAGCCACAATAAGAAAATTTACCATTTACATTACGGGGCTGAAATTTGAGACAACATTGTCATGGTTGTAATCCATTCCAATTCTGTATTGTTTTTTTGGGAATGATTTGATATGCTCTAGAGCCTCGGGGAGGCTGTTTTTTTTATAGAATGCTGCTTGAGTGTCCACATAATTTATCAACTTAGTATAAAGTTGGTCTGTCCAGTAGGAAATCGTTAACGGTGCACAATAAAACCATTTGACAAATCTGTGCTTATCCCGGTGAGGTCAAGCAACGTTATCACAAATTGCCCTGCAGTCTCTCTTTCTGTGAAATGTCACATTTTAATCCAAATAAATATACATTTCATATAGTCATGCATCAGAAAGATTTGATTTTCTTCTTGAAGATAAAAGTAACAGTCTGTAGATGCATGGAGTCACTCAGGTCAGTGTTTTCTCCTGGAATGACGGCTATACATTGTGTAACATAATCAACAAGGAAAATCAAATTGTATTATCCTTTTTTTCTGAGATGCAATTAGAGCAAAACTGGCAAAACATTATCACTGCTATAGCTTAAAGAAAGCCACTTGCTCTTCATATTCTGTAATGAGTTGGAGGCCTTATGAAGTAAAGTTTACTTTCGTCTAGTATTGCTTTTCAGAAGCAATCCCAAACTATTTTTTCTTTGCCTGACAACAGTTGATTGTACCAGATTTCCATGTATCAAAATATAATATTAAATCTCAGTGAGACCAATTTGTGTGAGAAGGTTGAATGCATTTCTTGTTACAGACATCCAGAGTTAAATGATGCTGTTGTTCAATTCATTTGAACTACAGGGATTTGCTGCAGTAATGGGAATTAATTAACCTTTAAAGTCAGTGTTAGTGTTTAAAAAAACACTACTTTTACTTTTCGGAAATGACAAATTACTGAAAAAATCATGAAAAATTTGGGGAATTCTTTTGTCAAATATGTGGGAAAGCTTAGAAGGTATACCAGTTTCAGTTATTTCACATTAACTCTCTATAAATACCGTTTGCTATAACTTTTAAGTACCAAGCGATATTGTATCTGTCCACATATAATGTAATGAAACCACCATCTGTGACTTTATTAGATGCATTAAACGGAACATTAAGAAGCCATTGAGCGCACTCATCTCACATTATGAGTCTATTTAAATAAACGTGCTAGTATCACTGAACGCAAAAGGCACCACAGCGCCACCTGGTGTCATTAAAGTGTACTAATATAAGCAGAGGAATTTCCCAGAAACCATTGCGCTGAAACAGTATAAAAAGCAAAGCGACGCGTTCATTCGGTCTCATTCTCCTGCGGCGCTTCAAGAAGAGGCTAGGTAGTTCATTCCTTCCTTCATTAATTCGTTTAGTTGTGGTAATGTGGGGCGTAGTTGTATAATTTCGATGTTTGTGGTGTAACTGCCATAAGAAGTTTAGTTTTATTGTTTGTTTAATATTTGATTCTGCATGAAAAAGAGTTGCTCATTCGAAGTGCGGCCCACGTGTTACAGGCCTCGAATGAGCGTTAAAATACGTCTTGTAATTAAACTACTTTTTCAAATAAGTTTTAAGTGAAAGACTTTGTTAGTAATTTCACAAAAAAACTAATGTAACGCTTAATTCAACTATCTTCCACGTGGTTTGAAAGTGCGTTGTAGCGAGTCATTACCTCATGTTGACATGCGTGATGATACATGATGTTGGTAGGGACATCTGATAATATTTGATGAGAACCAACATCTCTGACATGCATAACTATGCTCTGCGTGCAGCCTTACTGTCTATTACGTGCAAAGCCTTTAAGGTTTCTCTTTTCCTCTCTATCTCCAGGTCCTGAGGCCTGATAATCGCGGGAGACAGTTGGTATGTATATTTTGAGTCTTATATTAAATATATTCTGGATGGTTGATTCGCTTGTGATGACTAAAAATGTATAAGAGTAGTGGACAGGAGTGGTTTCTGAGAAATTGTTTTTGCACTGAAGCATTGTGAGGTTTTTAATTGAGGTTAAGTTAACATTTCACCATTGTAATCGGGTTTTTTTTTTTTTTTTTTTTGGCGCTTGCAGGTATCTGGAGTGGATCTGGAGCAGCAGTGTCCAAGGTTCTTATTTTTATTTTATTTTTTCCCCCACAGAATAAATGCATTTATTACTTTGCTTATGATGAATTAAAAGAAAGAAATAAGAGTAGTGGACAGGAGTGATTTCTGAGAACCTTTTTTTCTGAGGCATTGTGAGGGGTTTATAACTATTTTCCAACCACAGTTATTTTTTTTTAATTATGTATACTTTTTTTTTAAATCCTTGTAGGAATGTGTTGTGAATCTGGAAAGCTGTGTCAAAGGTAAATCTTGTTTTATATATGCTGTGCATTAATTTAAGTGTGTATGATGACCCTATTTGCTACTCTTGAGTTTACGCTGATGAAAATGCAACCACCAAGATATCTTATCTGAAGCACAGCATTTGAATATAATAAGCGTGTTGCATTTGATCTTTGTTAATATTTGGTTGTGTTTTTTTGGTTCGTAGGAACATGTGCTGTGCAGTTGAATTGAAAGGTAAACATTTTAAAGTACTTATAAAGTGCCTCCTAAGCTGCAGTCATCCACTGTTAATGATGATTGTTTTATAAAACAATGGGAATCTCTCTGAATTAGACTGAAAGACATCCGAGTACTGAAACAGTGCTTGTTTAAGACCTTGTCCTCTTTGTCTTTGATTTGTACTAACAGCATTTTATTATTACAGGTTGTTTGAGATGTTTGCACACGAGAGAGGAAGATGCCATCAGCTGAGCATGGTATTAATTTTGGATTTAATACTTAACTTTCTGTGATGCAAATGATGACTGCATAGTTCAGCAGAAACCCCATGAAGAACACAAAGCATAGTCTTTCGCTCCTATCTGATGCATGACCTGTGTTCTGTTTCTTTATTTTAGTAGTTGCTTTGTCTTACTCTTGGTTTTTCTGTCTCTCTGCAGCTTGACTGCTACGGGGGCACATGCATGTCTGGTAAGTTTGAGATTTAAGTTGCTATATCGACTAGGTTATGCAAATGATGACTGCATAGTTCAGCAGAAACTCCATGAAGAACACACAGCATAGTCTTTCGCTCCTATCTGATGCACCCCTGGTATTCTCTTCGTGTTTTAGTAGTTGCTTTTGTCTTACTCTGGTTTCTCTATGCAGCATGAGTTCTTCAGGGGAGCTAGCATGTCTGGCTATGGGAGAATCTACAGCTGTCTGAATGTTCTTCAGGGTAAGTCTAGTTGAAGTGACTTGTTACTGGTACCAAAGTGGTCTCAAACTGATGAGTTTGAATCAGGTCTCTGATCTTTTTGAGGACATGTTAAAACATTCTGATTTAAGGCCACGTAGTTGTGCTCTTTATTTTATTTTTAAAGCAGAATGGTGAGTTTAATTGTCCTTTTGTGTCTTTTTAGGCCTGATGACCAGCATGATGTGCTGGTGACAATCACTGTAAGTATTTACTCCTTTTTGTAGTTGTAAATCTGTAGCTCTGACCTTTTTGTGATGATTCTGATGTCCACTGACTTTGCCATGGAGGATTGGATATTAGCTCTGGCTGATCTGGTCACATGTTAAAATTCTGATCCTCATGGATCTCTTCTGTTCTAACAGGCATCTGCTCATTGACAGGTATGGTGGTGACCAGTCCATCGTGCCATGGGAGTATGTGGTATCTTTTTAAAGGTTGGTTTTTGTTTGCAGACATTCCTAATAGGGCTGGGAACGATTAATCGTGATTAATCGCATCCAAAATAAAAGTTTTTGTTTACATAATGTGTGTGTGCTTTGTATATTATGTGTGTGTATATATAAATGCACACACGCGTGTATGATTAAGAAATGTTTTGTTTATATATTAAATGTATTTTTATATAAAATATATAAATATACATGTAAAAAAAAAATTCTAAATATATACTATGTGTCTTTTATATACGTAATAAATATACACAGTACACATACATATATTATGTTCACAAAAACTTTTATTTTGGTTTGCAATTAATCACGATTAATCGTTCCCAGCCCTAATTCCTAATGTTTCATAGTTGGTTTTTGTGATGCCTCAAATGTCTGACCTGAACACACAATGTGGACAGTCTTTGACTGAAACCCAGGTGCTGGTTTGGTCATCATGTTGATTGTGACCAACTAACCAGTGGTTGTCTCTTTAGGGAGCTCAAGATCTTCCAGGATGGCGCTAAAACAATCCATGATAGTATAAGGTATGATTGAGACACTTTCTCTCAGTATGTCTTGCAACCTGTGATGACATGATTCTGCCAAATGAATCTGCTGATTATATCCTTATACCGTTCCTTATATCTGAGGTTGATTTGACTCCACTTTTAACATTTCATAGTTGACTTTGTGATGCTTCACAAATGTCTGACCTGAACACACAATGTGGACGGTCTTTGACTGAAACGCTGGTCCTGGCTTGGGCAATGTTGAATATGACTAACCTATGCTAATCTCTCTTTAGGGAGCTCAAGATCATCCAGGATGGTTCTGGGGAAAATCGTGAAAAGTATAAGGTATGGTTATGACATGTTTTCACTCAGTGTGTCTGTCAACCTATGATGACATGATTCTGCCAAATGAATCTGCTGATTATATCCTTATACCGTTCCATATATCTGAGGTTGACTCTGACTGTGCTTGAACCTTGATATTTGCACTTGTGCTCTTCTAAAATCTGTCCTTGTTTCCTGCAGAATCGAGTTGCCTGCATCTGACTCTTCTGAAGTGTTCCAGTTCTTCAAAAATTGAGCAATTAAAATGTTTCAAAGTTGTTCATCTGTTGCAACTATACAAAATTTGTAAAGTGTAATTTCTTCAATAAAACTGACTTTTGATTTTACCACTTTAAGTTTCTAAAGTGCTTGATGTATGATTGTATGTGTGGGTTCGTTGATTACCTTCTATTAATGTTGACCGCTTAAATGGACATTAAGGCATCTGATAGCATGCACTTTTGCTTGGCATGTTTTACACTTAATGTTGTGCTGACTTAAGCTGTGGAAACCAGTTCCTTACATTCTTCTCCGCTCAAAACGGAGTGAATTCTGGTGTGATAGCACTTATAAATTAATTAAAAGTAAATTTGATGCTTCTCATGGCTGTCATTTCCATGCATTTCTCAATTTTGACTTGAGGTTTACCAAACCATAATTGTGTCATTAAGTATTTGGAATAGCAGCAACACTTATTGGACCGAGCATTTACTCTGATTTGCCGCTAGAAGCGGCGATACATTAGCCCCAGCATTCTGCAACATGACTAACCTTAGCCTACATCACGTTCTCAAATTACTGCGATTGGTCCAGTTTGCTCAGCGCTGAGAAAATGAGCTGTTACCACGTGACAAGGTCTGTGCTACTTCAGCATGAAGTTAAACCTGAATAATGACAAGGGCTTTTTTTAATATTTGAATTTTAGTATTCAGTTTTAATATTCAATATAATTTTAGTTTATAGTAGCCACCGGTTCGACAAAGAATTGCAGAATCTTTTCTTACAACACCAAGCCCCGCCCATTTTGTACCCCGGTTCGTTCTACTATTCCAATGAAGATTGTGACGTCGCGTTTCAGTGAGCGTTGAGAGCAGATGCGGCCTGCAGTCATTGAGACTCGGATGTGTATATGAATGGACGCTTCAATTTCATCTAATAGCTCAATGTTACAGTCTTTGCGAGAATTGTATTTTAGTCGGCACCGATGTTTTCACTGGTAATCTTGCTTTCATTCCTGGCTGTTTCGGCTGATGCGGATTTTTTTCAATTCGACAGCATTTCAAATGTTTCTACCTATTATTTCAATTACATCTATTGCAATATTTGGGAAGGGGACTGTCAACCACACCAGGATGATGCGACCCAACAAGGTAAAGATATAATATAGATATATATAATAAAGATAAATTTCAAAATGTTACAAATATTAAAAATATACAAAGCCTATATATATAATTTACATAACATTTAAGATGGAATGAATAACCAACGTGTCGTGCGTTATTTTTTTTGTTTTCATGAATGCGTTTATAAATTTTCTTTAATTTTAACATAAAATAATGTATTGGTTATGTAAATAATGTCTGAATACATTAAATAGATATGAATAATAATAATAATAATGCATTTTAAGTTGATTTGGATAAACTTTCCTTGTGTCACAGAATGGCAGTATTTGTAATGATTGTAATTTAACTCACTGCAGGCTTGTGTAACACTCTTCTCTTCTCAGTGCCTGCTGGGGACATTTGGTCAGGGTTTCCCCAGTACTACACTGGCATGCTGACTGCATGGTACTGCAGCCTGGGTCAGTGCTGTGATTCAGGAGACTGTAGGATTACAAATAACATCACAGGTAGAGCCAGGCATTAACATCATGCATGCATTATTTTATACAAATATTCCGGTTTTTACAATCGTGGAAATCCTAGAAAGATCAGAAAGTTAAAACGAAAATCTTGGAGAAGTCTGAGCATTTATTGAAATGAATTTCTCTAATCAATGCACGTTTCAGGATTGGAAAAAGATCTACAGATGAAGCTTCATGGGCAGCATCTGGTCCAGTCTGTGGTTCTGAAAGCCATTCAGGGATTCATCAAAAACCCCGAGTCCAACAAACCACTGACTTTGTCCTTTCACGGCTGGTCTGGGACAGGCAAGAACTTTGTGGCCCGGATAGTAGCGGACAACCTGTACCGGGATGGTATAAAGAGTGAATGTGTGCGTTTGTTCATTGCCCCATTCCATTTCCCTCACGCGAGATTGGTGGACGTGTACAAGGTGAGCAAAGTTTCAACATTTGACATCCACACATCTGCCCAGGTCATTTGATCTGATTCAGCAGTCATTTGTTGATTTAGTTTACCTTTTCTAAACAAATGATGAGTATTTGGTCACATTATAACGTTACACAGTAGTATAAACATTTGCTATTTGTACTGTAATTCATCTGCTTGGATATATTTCACTTGAAAAAACAAAATGCAATGCACATCCAGTACATTCACTTTTTTGGGGGGGATCATTTATTGGATCACTGCCATTAGATGTCAAAGCTGCGGTACGATTGTATGATTATGCAATTCACCCTTGATATACTTGGATAGTTCAGTTAGAGAACCTGATTCAATTGATTACAGTCCAAATTCTGAAATATTCACGTACGTGTTAGTGAATTCTGAACCTTACAATCAGTGCTTGTATTTGTGTGGGTGTGTTTGCGACCAGGGCCAGCTAAGAGAAGCCATTCGAGACATGGTTCTGCGATGCCCACAGACTCTCTTTATCTTTGATGAGGCAGAAAAGCTTCATCCGGGACTCATCGATGCCATAAAGCCCTACATGGACCACTATGATAATGTGGATGGGGTCAGCTATAGAAGAGCCATATTTCTGTTCCTAAGGTTGCTGTGTTCTTTACAGATGTAAAATCTGAAAAATGTAATTTGTTGCTATGATTCAATTAGAAAACTAAAAACTAATGTCTGATTGCTTAATGTCATGCTTTAGCAATATCGGAGGTGGTGCCATCAATGAAGTGGCACTTGATTTCTGGCACTCGGGACAGAATAGGGAAGATATCGGCATGGAAGACTTGGAACATCTTCTGCGTGCTGAAGCCATGGAAGCAGAAGGTACCTGCAGTCAAGCACATCATAACAGAATTGTTAAATCTAATTGCTAAACATCTGCTAAATATCTCATAGATGTTACATATTTAAATTAATGTATACAAGTCTGTGATTGTCATGAAAAAATGTACTCCTGTTGCTAAATTACTTTTTACCTTTGCAGGAGGTTTTGCGCAGAGTGAGCTGATGTCAGGCCATCTGATTGACTTCTTTGTACCATTCTTGCCGCTGGAGTACCGGCATGTGAAACTGTGTGCACGTGATGCATATGGAGCTCGTGGTCTTCAGCCAGATGAGGGGACTCTTGATGAAGTGGCTAAAGCCATGTTGTACGTTCCTAAGGAGGAGAAACTCTTCTCTGCACAGGGCTGCAAATCCATTCCTCAAAGGATCAATTTCTTTTTGCCATAATGGAGAGCAACATAAGATCACTGACATTAAAGAAACACAGAGTATACTTGAATGAAGCAGAAATGACTGCTGATATCTTAAATGCAAATTATACAACACTGACAATGCAGGAAAAAACTTCATATATAGAGTTTCAACTCTATATAGGACAGGGAGAGATGGGTTTGCTCATAGTAAACCCTACTGAAATGATATTTTTAAGAACTTTTTATCTGTATCTATCTTATCTATTTCTCCCAAACAATGTTACAGTTTACATGCATTGATATGAACTTTAGCAACCTAACCTCTTTAAAAAAAAGACTGTATTTACAGTAATGCACTTACAGTGGAAGCCTCTTAGTAAAGCAAGCAAAACCACATTGTTTAAGGTTTTTGTTTTTTGTTTTTACATTTACAGTTAAATGGAAATTGCTGTTTGCAACATTTTTGTACTTCCATGCTATGTATTTCTGAGCAAAACAGGATATTCAATAGAACAATTAATTGATTGGATCTACTAGGCTTTTCCTGTAAGTATATTACTGTCAAATGCGTTTTTAAAAGACCATTTTAAATGTTTTTGTGTGGTAATCAAACGTATGCCACTAAGTTCCTGGAATATTTCTTTTAGTTGCTGTTTAAGACCTTTTTATATTTTGGCATATTTCAGTTATCATTATCTGCATTAAAGATCATATTTCAAGACTTATGTACCAGTTAAAAAAAATCTTGTGTTTATTGTATTTTTTTTTTTGTCTGTGTGTGTGTCATGTATATTTAAATGTTACAACCTCTTCAAAACTAGTAAAAATCATATGTGCTTTTTGTTAATTGATATTTCTATTCTGATATGAAAATGTTGAAGTGATTCAATTGATGGTGAAGATATTCTACTGAAATTATCATTTTTATGTAGGTAGGAATAGAGCTAGAGGGTTAAGCTTGACAAACATGATATTGAAGGAATCGTTGCTTTACAACTGAGACTTGATGTAATGCACTTTTTTCCACATATGTCAGTACGCATTTCTTTGTAGTTTGCCAATGTATCAAAATAACCTGTACTGTTACCTCACTGTACTCAGTTTTTAACTTTGGCAAATTCATTGCTAAAAGCAACAAGCTTCTTGATTTTTTATGTGTCAGCTCTGATAATGTTTACTGAAAGAACTATATATTTAAGTTGTGCTTGAATACAGGTCAGTGTTTGATGAATGAACCATTTTACGTCACCAGCTAAAATTCTAAGCTTTTGTAAGGGTTTTGTCTACAAATAATGTCAGACAAGTGATGCCAAACAGGGTGGGATTCTTGTCAACAGCTTTTTTAAAATGAAATTACATAACTAAACATTCAGTTTTCTGCTTAGTTTGGCTTAGTGCAGTTTGTTATTAGTTGAGCAAGCTTAAATCCTGCATTTCCTTTTCCCATTGATAACACAGAAACCAGTGGGAAATGGCATTGTTACTTATATTTGTCTAATGTAAGAGAAATAAAAGATAATGTGCCAAGCTCTCAAAACTCTTGACTCGATATCTCTCCATAGATTTTGCAAACCACTAAACCATATGCTTGGTTTAATAAAATGCAGTGGAACTAAAAACCCATTACATTACATGCAAGATCGTGTTATTGAACAACCTCACAACTAATATATCAGTGAAAATCAGATATCATGTTCCTATGAGCACATGAGCTTAGATGCCAACTCTAAAACGAATATTCCTTCGAATCTTGTCGGTTACTTTTAAAGAACGTGCTAAACCTGCTAAACGTGCTAAACACAAGCTGATCTGAACGAATTATTCACGAAAAGAAATGAACAATTTGTTCGCTAATCGAGTGGAAGCCGTTTTCGAGTCAAAAATTCACTCGTCGAACCAAACGCCAAACCAAAATTCAGAACCAAATTTCAGAAATACTACAAATAAAACTGTTGGAAATACATGAAATACAAATTACAAATAAAACTGTTGGAAATACAAAACTTGATTGCACAATAATTTAATTGACACAGATATGAAACAGACTTGGTTGTGATTTTTATTGAAACGTGGAAAAAACAGTAAAACCATAACCGGTTTTGTGATCTGAAAAACAGTAATGCTACAAATGTGGCTATAATGAAATGATTTTAGATCATATATACTATATAATATATACCACTGCCAGACTCCCTGACGTCAGGGATCACGTAAGAACGCAATGGAACCACTGAATCCGTTTTCCGAACCGGTTCATTGAACCGATTCGCGGAAATGAATCTTTTCATCACTAGTGTCTGCCAAACGCGTGGTCAGCTGGGATTGGCCAGAAAGGACCTTCCACAGCATTCCGCAAATGATCTGATTGGCTGACCGGTGTGACGCTGTCGTCTCCAGCTGCCGTCCAATCAGAGCTAGCCATCTGTTCCCAGTCTAGAGGCGAGACTGTGCGAAGGAGAGCAGCGCACAGTGATTTCTGCAGGCATGTGAAGATCCAAACCGAGCTCATTATATACATATCTAAGCCTCATATTTCTTATGAAATCGTTTTCTTTATATTTTACTGTTCTATCTCCTTAAAAAGAGTATATATTTTTACTGCAAAGATGACAGCGTTATCTCTACTGTTTCTGGCCGTGTCCATCGCTTTAATAACTGCAGAATCATCTGTTTATTTCCGAGAGCAATTTGAAGACGGTGGTAAGTTTGAAGCATTTGTGTTTTTGTGCTTTTTGAATATTATTTATGCTTTCTGTGGCTTTCGAGCATGTGATGGAGTCACCATAGACCTGATTTTTCTATGTGATGGAGCCATTTTAATGGCTTGGCAACAATGGTGTGTTGCATTCATTTATTATAATAATAATAATAGTAGTAATAATAATAATAATTTTAAATCTTAGTCTTGGTTTACATAGTTTTTTATAACAAATAGTCAAGGCAGCATGGATGGATAATGGTCAGTGGAGCAAACGTCCTTGATGTAATCTAATGTAATCTTGCTCATAATTATGCATATATGTATGCAAATGATAAAGCTTTTAATTTTATATTCATGTCACACATGCTCATTTCAGACACCTGGAGGAGCCGATGGGTGGAATCCAAGCATAAATCAGACTACGGGAAGTTTGTGCTTTCTGCAGGCAAATTTTATGGTGATGCCGAGAAAGATAAGGGTGAGTGTTGCTTTATTTTATTACAGGCACCAGATAATTGACACCGATTTGTTTGAATTTGTGGTTTCCCCCGTTTTGCATTATTGTATGCTCTGAATAATATGCCAGGGGAGGGGCTACTGTCTGTGACGTCATTCCCTCTGCTCTACTGAGCTGCAGGCATGTAACACCATCTGATATTTACTATGTTTCAAAACATTACAAAACCACGTGTACTGCTGGGCCCAGTTACCATGGTACAGACTAAATTTAGTCCAATTTTTCTTCAACTTTGTGTTTTGCTTATATTGAGGAATATAATATGTCTTAAAAGACTGTGAAATTCAAACTAACATTCAAATATGTTTTCATTGCTTTCAAATAGCACATTATTTGGAGGACAGTGTTGGGCAGAATGTGAAATAACAATTCTGTAAATAACGGATATATATATATTTTTTTAAATTTTATTAAAATATTCTATTTTTATGATTCTATTTTTGGATTATTACATCTGATTAATTGAAGAAATAATCTGCTGATTAATAATTTTTAAATAATTGTTAGCTGCAGACCTATTTTTGGAACTTTTTTTTTTTTTTTTTTTTTTTAAATCCAATTAATGAAAGAAACAGTCAAAAGATTAATCAGTTATCAAAATAATCAACAGTTATAGCCCTATTCATCAGATGATATCTATGAGGATTTTAATAACTTAAAAGTTACTCAGATATCTCACTGTGAACTTGCAGGTCTTCAGACCAGTCAGGATGCTCATTTCTACGCGCTGTCATCCCGCTTTGCTGATTTCAGCAACAAGGATCAGGCCTTTGTGATCCAGTTCTCTGTAAAACACGAGCAGAGCATTGACTGTGGTGGAGGCTACATCAAACTTTTCCCATCAGACCTCAAACAGGAAGATATGCATGGAGACTCCACATATAATATCATGTTTGGTGAGTATCTTAATAACCACTTTACTAATGAACATTTTAAACATTTTGCTCTTTTGGACACACAAGATAATTCAACTTGTTTTATCTCTTCCAGGTCCTGACATCTGTGGCCCTGGAACCAAGAAAGTACATGTAATCTTCAATTACAAAGGCAAAAATCATTTGATCAACAAAGACATTAGATGCAAGGTAATCCTATTGTTCATGTATTTCTTTTTTGTCCCATAATGCTCCATGGCACCAGTCCTCCATGCTCATATACCATGTATTTTATTGTCCAGGATGATGAATACACCCACCTGTACACGTTAATTGTCAATCCTGACAACACTTATGAAGTCAAAATTGATAATAAGAAGGTAGAGTCTGGATCTTTGGAAGAAGACTGGGACTTCCTGCCTCCCAAAAAGATCAAAGATCCCGAAGCGAAAAAGCCTGAGGACTGGGACGAGAGGGAGAAGATCGATGACCCTGATGACAAGAAACCAGAGGTAAGGACACTCCTTGTTGTTTGTCGCAAAACAGATTAACTTTAAGCCACTATTTGGGGTAAATATGCACAGATCACCAAGGAAATTAGTGTGTGCGCTGGATTTCCTGTATCTTAACAACAGCAGTTCCAATATAAAGTATAAAATTGTATGTTCCTTGCTAATAACCCTTTTGTCTGTATGTTTCTGTAGGACTGGGACAAACCCGAGAACATCCCTGATCCTGATGCCAAGAAGCCTGATGACTGGGACGATGAGATGGATGGGGAGTGGGAGCCGCCCATGGTCACCAATCCAGAATACAAGGTACTATTGCTTCTTCAGTTGTGGTTTCTGAAATGGAAGTAGCAACAGATCTTTTCTTTTGTATTGTCTTGTGCATCTGAGTGAAACGGATTGTCGAAAATGTATGGCAGGGTCTTAATTAAATCCACTGGTTGTTGATTGGATGACGGCAGATCTGAAAGTGAGCTTAAGGTTCATTTTAAAGAGAGGGTGGGTTTATGATTGTAGAAGATCATTCACAGTAAGATCAATAACATGCATTTAGAAAATTGATTGGGTGAATTTCCATTTCATGCCTGCTTTAATATATTGAAAAAAGATGCAGATTATACCTGAAAACATTTATTTTGTCCCAATGAATACTGGGTCTGTTTGCTGTTTTATTTCAAAAACTGAATTTTTAATCTTTTTTTTTTAAGGGTGAGTGGAAACCCAGCCAGATTGACAATCCTGCTTACAAGGGGAAATGGGTGCACCCTGAGATTGATAACCCAGAGTACACCGCTGACAACGAAATCTATAAATACGATAGCATCGGAGTGATTGGACTGGACTTGTGGCAGGTAGCAATTTGCATTGTGTCTCAAACACAATTAGAATTTTCAGATATTTAATACTGTGTATTGATACATTCTATACCACCTTTCCTTGTATTTTATGTTTTAGGTGAAATCTGGCACAATTTTTGACAACTTCCTTATCACCAATGACCCCAAGGTGGCAGAAGAGGTTGGCAATGAGACTTGGGGTGCCACAAAGGTATGATTCTTCAATTATGATGTCTCCATCCTAAATCATTTTTCACTTAATTGTAGTTTTTAATAGAATTGTCTCATTTTTATGTATTGTTTATGTTTCTCTCAGGATGCTGAGAAGAAGATGAAAGAAGGTCAAGAGGAGGAAGAGAGAAAGAAGCGTGAGGAAGAGGAAAAGACAAGAAAGGAGGATGCAAAGGATGAAGAGGAGGAAGAAGAAGATAAGGAAGAGGAAGAAGAGGAGGAGGAAGAGGAGGAAGAAGAAGAAGAAGAGGAGGAGGAAGAGGAAACAGACTCTAAACTCAAAGACGAGTTGTAGATTTCAACAGGAACTTGTGAAGAAATGCCCCATGACTAATGGGGTACAAGGCAGAGAACTGGACTAATGCTGGACATTCCTTTTTGTTGTGTGTCGGATGATTCCGGCAGGATTTATTTTGTCTCATTCCACTACTACAAACCTATTTATAGATTAACTTTTTTCATAATTTTCATTTGCATGATGTCAAGCAAAGTCCCTTGCATTTTCAGTCAGGCAGGGTTGAAGGCAGCCAACATGAAAATCACACAACCCCATCTGTAGTGTGAGATATGTTTCATAAAAATTCAACGCTCATGTTTACAAATGTCAGATATCCTGTTTGCTAAGCAATTCTGTGACATGAAACTTGAATCATAACGGTCATCAACTGGTAGCTACAATACACTAGAATAATTACCTCAAAAAACATTAACGTTATCTATTTTGTTGATAATATGGAGCAAATTTGAGGTACTGTTGCTGCCATTTTGTTTCCATTTCACTTCTGTTACAGAATATGCTGAGTTGTTTAGATGTCATCTCATCTGCAGCATTTTGGCTTGACACAGTTTTGCGTGTGTGTGTGTGTGTGTGTGTGTTGAGTTTGAGAGAGAGAGTACTCACTTTATTGCATGTTTCATCTTAACCCAAACCCCGAATTCATAACCTTTTTCTCACTCTTAATATCAATCTATCAGTGACCAGGTTAAAATCTTGGTTGTGTACTTTTCTAAACACTCTGTGGATCTCACAAGCTGATACAATTTTTGATCTGGACCTGGTCATCAAGCAAATTCTCACTCACCTGGTTTCTCAAGAGTTGAAATGAAGAATTTCCACGTCTGACTGACTGAATATTTGGGTAAAGTGAATTAACATCAACAATGATTGCTCTGAGTAGCTGCAAAACTCTTGTGTGTTTGCTTTGGTTCTTTTCATTAACTGAATTGCTGATTTATTGAATTTGGCAAATATGGTAATCAGGCCCAAGCTGAACCTGCGGAGAGAGGAAAAATGGAAAGCTTGTGAGATTTCAAGGGTGTTACGAGGAAAGTTCCATAGCGATTCTAGTAACACTTCTGCTCTCCTACAGAGATTTCACAGCCATTGTGAATATTGCACTGCTGTACTGCTTCAATCAGATACTTCTCCCAGCAAAATAGATTGTGACCTTTTTTTTTAAAGATATATTTTGTACTTTTTGTGTTTGAAGGAAGTTCCTTGACATATTGAGGAGAAAACTCTAGTATGAAAGTTGTTGTCCAATAATAAAACTACAAAAAGAGTAATACACCCAAGTGTCTTGACTGTAGTTTTTCATTGCATAAACCAAATAAATAATTGTAAATGAATTACTTTACTCTTTTAGAAATTATAAAAAAAATAATAAATGCATACACTTAATTTTACAGCAAACATGTTAACTTTTTGAGAATATTGCTTTTAGGTTATGAGTAAAATAGTTCTGTGGTAAAAATGACATGGTGTGTGTTTTTTGTTTTTTTTTAATCTAAGCTGTTTTGTCAAATCTAGGGGATTAGAATGATA
>SCHK01396585.1:0-12874 GCA_004124795.1 Poropuntius huangchuchieni | reverse complement strand
GTCAAACCTGTTCATTGGAAGGGGGTGACCCAATACTTTTGACAATATAGTGTATATACTGTATGCATGCACTGTATGTCCCCACAGACTCATGTAGTTTGTTTCATTAGGAAGTGCAGATGTTGTTGTGCCTTCCTTTTCAAGAAGAGGAGGTGTTTGAGCTCCGTGTGAATCTGAGTGATGTTTCTACCGTCTAACTGCTGATGCGCAGGAGGGCGAGCTGCTTTGTGTCGTCTGTAGTCGACAATCAACTCCCTTGTTTTGCTGATGTTAAGGGATTGTTGTCCACACACTGGGTTGATGAGTCCCAGAACTGTAGCGTCGCCAGTGAAACTTAATGATATGATTTTCCCTGTGTTTGCCAACGCAGTCGTAGGTCAGCAGGATCCACATCGGTTCTACTTATGATGGAATGAAAAGTTCTGGTCTGGTTTTTTTTTGATGGCCTAAGACTTGTTGTTCCGAAAGAACAGGACTGATGTGGTCAGTTCAAGAGAAGACACTTGTTAATAAGGGTTTAGAGAACCCTAG
Source organism: Poropuntius huangchuchieni (assembly GCA_004124795.1). NCBI lineage: Eukaryota > Metazoa > Chordata > Actinopteri > Cypriniformes > Cyprinidae > Poropuntius > Poropuntius huangchuchieni. The sequence goes on along the minus strand of SCHK01396585.1, from coordinate 12,343 downwards.
ATACCATAGAAACATATTTTGAAAAGTTAAAGTATTTAAAACATTACATTAACTAATTAGATTAACTTATATGAATATGAATAAATGAGTATTGTTCATTGTTAGTTCATAATATCCAATGAAGTACCTAATATTAACTAATTTAACCTTATTGTGAAGTGTTAGCACTTTAGTAAGGATAATTGTTAACTTTATCAGCAATTTTTCGGCTCATTGGCCATTAAACACTTGCACACACACACACACACACACACACACACACACACGCACACACACGTCTGTGCGACTGTACTGTTGGTGTGAAGGGCGTTGTGCTTGTGTTCAGGTTGGATAAGGTGTTAAATAATTGATTAGCTCATTTCAGCACTGATATATGAGGTATCTCTCTCTGATGGATGACGGTGGAGCGCAGCACGTAAGAAAGATACTGATGAGAAATACACGTATAGAGTTTGGTAAATGATTCCATTTTTCAGGGAGAAATAGAGGGGGATGAATCTGTGTGTGTTTGCTGTGAAAAAAAAGAGCCACTTGGATGCATTAAAATGGTCTTATGTCATCACCATTTGCCAGCTTATAGTTGTTGCTGTCAGGATGAAATTCCACAGATGTTTATTTCATTGTGTTATTTTCATAATACAAAATGAACAGATTGTGAACAAAGGAGAGGATAATATAATCACTTGCATAATTTCCCTGGCTGATGTAGGCGTTAAATTAAAACATATATAGTTGCATTATAATTTGCATAATTTGGTAGAAAGTATCTTCCCATCCCTCATCAGGTCCTTTGAAGGGCAAACTACTGTGTGTCTCTCTGTCATTTCTCTTTAAACTCTAACAGTTTACAGTGAAACTCACAGCGCTGAAGAGTGCCGGCTTCAGCGGAGGAAAACAGTGCTCACTTTTAGTTTTTACTTTCTTTTTAGGTAAAGACTAGTTGTTTGTTTTTCCAAATAAATGCTTTTTTTAAGATATAAAAAAAAGGTTGGGGTCAGAGAGTTATACACTTCTGTTCAAAAGTTTGGGGTCAGTAAGATTTTTAATGTTTTTTTAAAGACGTTTGTTATAGGCTCATCAAGGCTGCGTTTAATTACTGTCAAATAATATTGTGAAATATTATTGCAATTTAAAAAAACATGCTTGTATATTAATATAATTTAAAATATAATTTATTCCTGTGATGCAAAGCTGAATTTTCATGAGCGCCATTACTCCAGTCTAAAGTGTCACATTATCCTTCTAATCATTCAGGAAATCATTCTAATATGCTAATTTATAATCAATGTTAGAAACAGTTTTGCTGCTTAATATTGTTTTGGAACATTTTTTCAGGATTCTAAAAAGTTAAAGAAAAGAAGATTTATTCAAAATAGTGACAATTTTGTAACATTTTGTTTCTTTTGTGACAATATTTTTGTAACAAGTGATTTTAATGATTTTTCCAAAAGCTCACAGTCCTTTGCATGTCAGACATTTGCAAGTGACATAACTGCAAGTGTACACAGTAAGAAAATAATTTTAAAAAATGTTCAAAAAACAAAAATTATTAAAATACTATTCCCACTTCCAAATTTTATGTATAATTCAAAGTCTTGCTTCTTCTTTGTAATTAATTTCCTAGCAGTTTTTTTAACTAATACATGGGAAAGTATGGATATAATATGAAATGCAAATATATTCCCTGAAATACATGATGGCTTTGTATTATGCAGGATGGTTGGCAGCCCAAGTGAAGGAGAAAAAGAGAATTAGTTATAGTGTGAAAGTCAATGAGGAAAGTGACATTACTAAGCGTGAAAAAGAGGGAAGGAAAGAGAGGTATAATCATGAGGCCTGTATCTGGCATAGAGTGGGCGTTGGAGTCCGGTCTTTTAGCGGGCGTAGCTGTAATCAGTACGGTATTGTTGGCAGCGGTCGGCCGGCTCTGCTTGTACCCTGCAGGGGTTTTACGGCTTTAGGCTAGCGCACTGCGTGATCCTGCCGTCGCTCCGCGTCAGCCCTGTAAATTAGCCCTTTACTGCTGGAGCCAGCCTCACTTTGAGAACGTACTCGCCATGGACCCCTTCCTCACCTCCTCTATCACACAATGTCTCTATTAACCCTCCCAATCAATGAAAACCTTCAGCGCGCCAGCTGCTCTTAGCCATCCACTCCTGCTCAACCTGGCTAAACTTTAACTTTCTTCCAAACCGGTATTCACTCCTCCGCTCGCCCTCAACTCTGAAAAGGCCAGCTTTTATATGTATTTCACAGTGTATCTTTAATCAGCCCCCTTCACTTGCCAAATCAGGAAAGAGTTAACGACAGGACACGCTGAAGGCCATGCTAAGCAGCTAAAATACTTTTCTGTTGTATTAAATGTAAAACAATAGCTGGCTAACCACAAAGGTCTTTACTGTGTTTAACAGAATGTCGGTGAACAAGAGAGTATGATTAACTTGTTCGAGTGGATTGTTAAGAAATTCAGGCGTAAAATGATTTGCAGCAGCAATGACTAAAAGAATTCTGTTAGCTTGTCTGTTATTTTCAGTGAGGGTTGATGATTTTCTGTGGCATTAGCGACTACCTGGTGCAGACGATGAAGGTCATGTGAGCATGTTTAAGCATGAAAAACTTAATTGTTTCTATTAATGATGTTTTACCTTTTTTTTAAAAAAAAAAAAACTAAACAAACCTAATTGGCCTTTCAAAATGAAAATATCTCAAAGAAAGGAACTTTTGAAAAGAACATTGGACATTTACAATACTTACACAATAAAATGTTATTTTAGTTTATTTATTTTATGTTTTTACAGATGTTTTTTAAACACCAAATTTGCCTTTAACATTGAAAGACCATGAAGAATTATATTGAAAAACTTTATTGTTTCTATTAATGAAGATATGCCTACCTAATTGGCCTTTCAAAATTAAAATATCTACAAAAAAAAAAAAAAACTTTGAAAAGAACCTTGGACTTTTACATTACTTATAAATTTCTGATTATTTTTATTTTATTTTATTTTATTTTATTTTGGTGTTGTTTTGGTGACTCTGACTTCTGTTGTTCCTGTGAGCAAACATGGCAGATGAAAATGTTAACATAAGGGTAAGTTAACTGGCCAAATGCATGTCATACGAAACACCGTCACCCAGCACTTTTATAAAGCCGTGTAAGCACACAGTTTACATACTTACTCCATCAAATAACTCCACAACCACGGAAAGCAGTGATAGATGGACTAACACCGAAGTCCAGGCACTTCTCAACCACAAAGTTCCTGCTTGTGGTGCGATTGTAGCCATAAAAATGGCCCTAGGGGCAAATTTAGTTCTCGAGGGATCGCCTTGGTGGCTAGTTCCTATAACTGAGTTCCTATCACTGCCCGGTGCAAAAGTCCCTAGACAGTACACAGTACAGCCGTTCTGGTCAGGTATTATAGACCTGCTTGACAGAGACTCGTCAACCTCCAGTGATTTAATCCTGTCAGTAAGTTAGAGATGTAGCACAGTGGGTGCTCAATGACATCATTTGCTTATGTCTCTCTGTTGCATCAGAGAAATTATCCCTATGGAGAGTGTTTAATGCACAGGCTAATGGTCAGTGAAGCGCAGTGCAGACCTCGGAGGGCCACTGGATTTAGACCATAAACTGGACTAAATGGTCTGTTGTGTGGATTTTGTAAATTGAACTGACATCTGCATTATGTTGTGAGCAATATTTGTCCCCTTGCAGAGTGCAGAGTTTCACTTTTCTGCTTGCCAGGCAAAAATTGTAGACAAGAAAGCTACTGAAAGTGGCATACTGTACTGTGTTGCACTATATAAACAAGATGTGTTTGCACAGACATTTGACTAATCTTTATTAGATTATTAGATTACTTCACAAAATGTGTGTGAATTCATTAAGTCAAATTTCCCTTTTAATAATTGTGAAGCAAAACTTCAGGATATGCAAATACTGTCATCACTGATTGGTGCAGAGCGACAGGACATCTGCTGCATATTCAAACTCCAAACTGCATGCGTTCTATTTAGCAGCAGATGTTGAAAGCTTAACTGTGAAAACACAATTTACCACAAAATGAGTGATGAATTTGCCTTCATTTTACTGTCTCATTGTGATCCTAAAACAATTACTGTGAGAGCGACGTCCTTGATTTTACAGATGTTAAACTGAATTTGTTTTCTTAAATATTTACATGGTAGTTGCAAGCGTAGTTGAAAAGTTACGCACAAGTGTAGTTGAAAAGTTAACATGCTTTATAAAAAGAATTGATGTAATTGTATTTATCATTTTAATTTACTTAATTTATATATTGTTTTTGAAACAAATCTCTTATGCTTATTATGAAATATTAAAGCACATTTAAATAACATTTAAATTTCTTTTTTTTTTTTAAATGTACCATCACTTTTGATCAGTTTAATGCATCTAATATAGTTGTTCCTGAGATCCTAGCTTATAGACTGCTATAATTTTCACATTTTCAGAAAAGCACTGAAAATAATTTTCTTCTCTCTGTAGAGGATATAATTTATGCTGATTTGCTGCTGAACTCTTGATGATAAGGATAGAATTGAATATGATAGAAAGAAGAACAGACTGAAGATGATGGAGGAATCCCTGTGATCCTAAACATTTCTAGTTAATTTGTCTCCTCAGAGAGTCTCTGGGAAGACTTCAGATGGGTTAATGAGCTGATAAGGGGCTTGTGATCATTTAGAAATATGATAATAGTAATTATAGAGCTTAAGAACATGGTGAACAGAGTGTGTAGTTAAACTGTGTGTGTGTGTGTGTGTGTCTGCACAGTGATCTTCAGAGGAATGTATTGTTGCTTCAAATGTGTTTGTTGTTCAAGTTTCAATGTGAATTTTACCCCACATCTCGCTCTGAATCTGACTTTGTTCACTCAAAAATGAAAATGTTCTGAAAATGCACTCACCCTCAGGCCATCCAAGATGCAGATGAATTTGTTTGTTCATGGGAACAGATTTGGAGAAATTAGCATTACATCGCTTGCTCACCAGTGGATCCTCTGCAGTGAATGGGTGCCGTCAGAATGAGAGTCCAAACAGCTGATAAAAACAATACAGTAATCCACAAGTAATCCACACGACTCCAGTCCATCAATTAAAGTCTTATGTGATGAAAAGCAGCGTGAAAACTTGCTTCAGGCCAAAATATGAGTCCATAATCCATAAAAATCTTAAGAAGTGCATCCGTTGCTGTTCTGTCATATCAAAATCCACCCATTTATTCAGTTAGAACTGTTTAAGACTGTTTTTCTAGTAAACAATTCTTGAATGGGGTCTAATGATGCTTGATCTGTGCATATTTCTTTGCTGAATCAGATGAGATGACTTTTCACTGGTGAAAGCAATATTATAGATTATGGATATTTTATGCATGAGTTTGCTTTTTAGAAACATGCCGCTTTTGCTTCACAAGACATTAATAGATAGACTGGAGTGGTGTGGATTATTTGTAGATTATTGTGATGTTTTTATCAGCTGTTCGGACTCTCATTCTGACGGCACCCATTCACTGCAGAGGATCAATTTGTGAGCAAGTGATGTAGTGCTAGATTTCTCCAAATCTGCTCATCTGCATCTCACCTGAATTAAATGTTCAGCAAATTTTTCAAATTTTCAAAACTATTCCTTTAAATGTATACATTATTTTATCCAAAGCATCGTTCAAGATATACATTTGATCAGTTTTTGCATTCTCTCTGAATTAAACCGATAACCTTGGTGTTGCTAGTGCCATGCTTTACTGTTTGAGTTGCAGCAATGGCTCGATCTTAGTGTAAATTTTATCTTAATTTCAGCTTCACTCTTTTCACCTTTCACCCTGCATCTCTTTTTGAATCTCTCTTTATTCCTGTGGTGTTTTTGTGTAAATTGATTTTTCATGTGCCACAATGTATATAAGAGGCAGAAAGCTAATAATAAGTAGCCTCTTTCTCTCCTCCCATTTCCCTCTTTCTGTCTTCCTGGTTTGGGAATAATCTTCTCTAACATACTGCAGTTGAAAGAGGCTGGGGAGTCCCTGCTGTATTTGAGGTTTTTAATACTATTAGATATGCCTCTCTCTCCCACTCATGCATTCTTTTTCTTCCTTCATTCTTCTTATTTTATATTCTTGTTAGGCTTTTTCCTAACCTCAAATGTTATATTTGAATACAAAATTCTTTCTCAGATCAACACTGTCTTTTGCATAGGGGGCTGCTAAATATACTGATATGTTTTGTCATCAGCATCCTGTACACTTAACAAATTTTTTACTCAGAAATTACAAGTAAATTTAACAATTAATTACAAAGAACAGGCAAAGAACACAGTATATGTAATAATTTTTTTTGTGTATATGTAATGAAAAATGTCACAGACTCACAGTAAAAATTTGTCTGCAGTTATTAAATTGAACAATAAAATAAGTGTTCCAGTTTCCTCAGTTGACCTAAAGCGGTTTGTTTTAAGGTGTGTGTACTTTAGCGTGGAGGAGCTGAGGGCAGCTGAGCAGTGAGAGTGTGAGAGGACGTTATCAGGTCGAGGCAAGACAGCAAGTTAGAATTCACTGTCCACATCTATCTTCATTCCTTCTTATGATTTCTCTTTTTTCTAATCCTCTTTTCTCTCTCTCTTTTATCTTTGTCCTTTATACCTCTCATGCTTTCTTTCTCTCCAATAGTTTATCTGAATCTTTTCTAATCCTTTCTTTTCAAAGGATGGATATCTCCTGTTTTATTGAAAGAGATAAAGAGGGAGTGCTTGCTGAAGTACAACTTCTTTCTCTCAGGAAGGATCTGGTTTACTGTTTGGGAATAGGAAGTGTCGGTTTTTCTAACTCTTTGCTCTCTTTTTTGTGGCCTAGGGATTCTGGGAGTAATGCGGTGACATTCAGCTTTATGTAAATGCCATATATAAATAAATATATGTAAATAGAATGCTGTATATAAGCATGAATAATGCTGCTGGCTGTTTAAAGTCAGCTATAACTCTTCGCAAGAGTTTATGAAGTTGCCTTTTGCTGTTCCATATACTGTAGATTTTTGTCTAGTGTATAAGTGTGTAGATATTTTGTATGTATAGATGGTGTTATATGCATGTATAAATTTCATTAAATGTCAAGAGTGTGTCTGGGAAACTGTATGTGCATTTGTGATGATGATTTTAGTTACATTATTTCACCATTAGATGGAGAAAAGAGACTTTTTATGAGTGAGTCAGCAGTTAAGACTTTTATATTGAAAGAGACTAAAACAGTGTCGTAAAAAGGAAGTTATTTTTACTTTCAACAACACCTTGTAAAATGTAGTCTTGTGTAGCCAGATCTTCAGACTGATGGCTGAAGGTCTGGAATCCATGGCAGGTTTCATTGGCCAAGGCCCGCCCATGAGGCCGTTTGACTGACATGTCCAACAGCCAATTACAGTTTGTTTCGTTCAGCGTCATATTTCGGGGTGTGGAAATGTCGCCACAATAACATACCGGTGTATAAAACTCTCTGACGTATTTTAAAATTCTATTCCTAGAACTTTAAATGTTTCACTTATTTTGAAAATCCTGCATTTAGTTGATCCTGATAAGCGCTCGTCGTCACAGTTGTAAACACGACGGCTTTCTTCTTTTGTGAGGGGGTTTGGCGTCACAGCATCTTGGTTTTCAGGTGGAAAGTTAAAAAACGCAACACACACTTCTCCCAGAAATCCTGTATAATCTAACCAATCCGATGACGACTTTGAAAGTGTTTCCACGTTTGTATGCCATATGCATCAGACGTTCAGCCAGCGGTCCATAAGTGTGACGTCTGGGCTGAGACTATGTAAAATGCAGCCAACAAATGCACTGAGCAGCGCTGTCATCAGAAATCACCCTTAACAGATGAAAGGATAGTATGACAAAGATATCCTCAGGGACATTCAAATATTTTGTTGTGAATATGAGATCTGAAGAATGAATGCTGTATCAGATGCAGGTAAACATCTCAGTCCATCTCTCTCATAATACTCTACACAATACAGTGAGCTTTTAATAAGTAACACAATATGTTTTCAATGAAGCAACTCAACTTTCGTTAGTAGCGCTAAAGTGATGTTTGAGGCTTGGGCCCAGCAGTTAAACTGTCAACTTTAGAATTGAATCTGTGGTGGAAGGAAGTAGTTCTGCACAAAAGAGGGCTTTTAAAGACAATCCGTTGTTGTTTCTTGTGTATTTACACACTCATGCCATCAAACTGTTGTATTAACGCAATATCACAGTCATAGCAGTGCGATATGGCTGTATATCGGCACGACACGGGTGTAAAAAAAATAAAAATAAATTTTATATATATATATATATATATATATATATATATACAGTATACTGTACACATATAGCCATACATATTGGCTTTGTTTTGGAGTAAAAATGTTGTATTTTCCCCTGTTTTAATCGGATTCACCCCTATAGACCACGTATGAATACTGACATAAAACTAAGGGAGAGTCTGAAAATACTCCTGCACCATTTTAGTCTGTGTGTTCTCTCTGGTGCTGACTGACTGCATCATATCTCAGAGACAGCAGGGGTCTGATCATCTCAGACGTGTGTCACTTACTGACAGGTGAAATGACCGAGACAAGAGCTGTCACTCATCATCTGAAATCTGCTTAAGCACAGCATTAAATAGTGCTCATTATGCAAGTTCTTTCTTTCTCATGTGAACAGCACAACATTGTATATATTGAATAACATGTATCATTACTGTCTCTGTGTGTGTAGAACACTCCAGTGGGAACGTCCGTGTTCATGGTGAATGCGACAGACCCGGATCAGGGCGTGGGCGGCAGTGTGCTCTTCTCCTTTCAGCCTCCCTCTCCGTTCTTCTCCATTGATGGGGCCAGAGGAATTGTTACTGTGACGAGAACGCTGGACTATGAGACGACAACCGCCTATCAGCTCACTGTTAATGCCACGGTTAGAAAACACTCACTGAGGAGCTCTACACTGTGGAATTACTGAGTCAATTCCAAGGCCAAACAAAACATGTCTACTTGTTTTTCTCTGTAACAGGACCAGGATAAACGGCGCCCGCTCTCGAGTCTGGCTAATTTGGCGATTACCATCACTGATATTCAAGACATGGACCCCATCTTCACCAACCTCCCCTACAGCACTAATATAATGGAGGACGCACCACCAGTCAGTACACACACATACTGTACATTCAGTCTTGCTTTGTATTTAGATGGGTGAATCTCACAAAATGTCACACAAGACCCCCCAAAATAATATTTTAATATTACATTTTCTATTTGATTTAATTTCATTATTTAACAGATTTATTTTTTAATGGATTTATTTATTTATTTGTTTTGACATTATTGTCACGACAACTAAGGAAGGTTGCTCTCAAATTCTCTTTGTAATTTCCATTATTCTTAATTGCAATTAATATTTTCTATTAAATTATACTTTCTAATAAATTATATTATTTCTTTTGATATTTTATTTTTTAATGTATTTTACATTTTTGAATTACTATTTTATTTTATTATTATTATTATTATCATTGTTTTTGCATTTTTGTTTGTTTAAAGATATACACTTACTTCTTTTTTCATTATAGCATTATTTTCATGACAATTAAGGAAATGTCCCTCTCAAATTCTCTAATAACTTTAATGTGTTTGTAATTTGTATTATTCTCACATGCAAACATGGACACGTCCTGGACATGTTTTTTTGTGAGATTCATCCAAATGCATTGGCACAAAACCTAGTGAGCTGCCTAAGTAGACTGCATATTTGGGTCTCATAAGCATGTTAGAAAGGATGTAATTTTGCAAGGTTTTGAGTTAAAGCCAGATGATTTTTAGATAGAAACCGTAAAACAGAAATATATATATATATATATATAAGGACAAAAATGTCAAAGTAAAGTAAAGATTTATATAAACAGAAAACGTTCCAGGGAATGAGAGAGAGCGACAGGCATAGAGAGAGACAGTTTGGCTGACAATGAGTGATATAATGTGTGTGTTGAGTAATTAGACAATAATTATGAGAGAAGCAGCCATTACACCTGTGAACTCTCACTGGAATATTCCTGTAATTACAGTGATAGATTTATACTGTGACCTGCTCAGTGTGAGAGCCCATGATAGGTCATTCAACCTGAGATTCACTACTGGCCGTTTGGTCCTGTGTCAAACACACTGCCGCAGGCTCTGTGGATGTGTGTGTCTGATGTGTGTTTGTGCGTGTTTCTGTCTGTGTGAAATTGAAAGTGGAAGTTGCTATGTTAAAGCTGCCTGTACAACAGACCATAGACCAGAAATCATATATTTCCAATGAAGATTACTTATTGAACTGCTGTTTTGATTTTATACTGTACAACAGTTTAATAAATGTTAATATTGAAGTTATATTTTAGACACAAAATAGCCAGTTGCAGTCAATTTTCTTCTCCACTAAAGAAAATAGTTCCAGAATAAACCAAAGCAGAATCAGCTATATTTAATCAAAATTATACTTACATTTATTTAAAACTAGAAGTTTCCCTATTCTAGTTTTAAATAGACCAAAACATGCAATCTGTAATTATGTTTCTGTAAACTTGCATTTCAGGCTGAATAAATTCCAGAAATGTGTGAAGAAGAAAGTTTTAAGTACAGAATATATATATATATATATATATATATATATATTAGTGCTGTCAAATGATTAATCGCGATTAATCGCATACAAAATAAACGTTTTTTTTGCATAATATATGTGTGTTATTTATTTATTATGTATGTATATATATATATATATATATATATAATACACACACATACAGTATATATTGAAAATATTTACATGTATTTATAAATATGTCTATATTTATATTCATAATTTAATATTAGTAATAAATATATTTAATACATAAACATAACATATTTTTCTGAAATATATATATATATATAATCGTTTGACAGCACTAATATATATTTATATGAGAAAAATCAATACAGTGCTGCCTTATAAGCAAAATAAGCAAAATAACTATATATATACTGATGTATAGATGTATAGAAAAATAACTGTATTCTGATGTATTTTTAATTTGTGTAAAATATTAGTTTTGTACATATTTAATACCCATACTAACGGTCAAAAGTTTGGAATAATTATGATTTTTTCTTTTTACATTTTTGAGATTAGTTTCTTATGCTCTCTAAAACTGGATTTATTTGATCAAAAATGCAGTTAAACAGTAATATTGTAAAATTTAAAAGAACTGTTTTCTATTTTAATATATTTTAATACATTACAAAACGTACATTTCAATATTTCACCATTTGTATCACTCTTCTCAACCAACTCTTAAGCCTTCGAGTTGCTGTCTTTTTTTTACCTATTTCTCTTTCTTTCATGCCCCATATTTTCTTCCCCCTTCTTTTTTCTCTCTGTCTCTGGTGTCCATTTGCATGCATATTAGCTCGTGAGCGTGTCAGAAGTGAAGTGTGGTGACACAGATCTATCAGTCGTCTCGGGAAGGTCATGAATAAGAAGACAGTGATGACTTTAGACCAGTTGTCCTGTCTAAATGTGGCGGTCAGCATCAAGTTCCTAGTGGACGCGATTGATTTTGGCATTTCATTTCTTATTTTCTAAAGTTGCGGAAACACTATTAAAAAAAAGACAAGATGCTTTTGTGATGAGAATTAGACAGTCTAAACACGTACGCCCTCAATAAGGGCACACGTCACACTAGCATGTTCGTATAAAACGATGTTGACACGTACACTTAGCCACACGCAGAGAGCTTAAAGCTTATCTTCCCTCACACTCACACACACGCGTGTACGGAGTGTGTGTCGGCTCAGTCGACGGGCCTCGGGCTAAGTGACTGAGTGGGTGTGGAGAGTTCTCAAGGCTACTGACATTTACACGCAAACAGATATCAAACAAGCAGAGCTGTCGTGGGTCATCTGTCAAAACGCAACTCTTAACCCCGGCTCCATCTCAGGTGCATCGCTCTCACTCAGACACCTGGAGAGATAGAGAGAGGGAGAGATCTCTTAGCTTTTCCAGTCATCTCAATAGCTTTTTTACATTAGTGAAACATAATTATAGTTAAAGCAACAGTTAAAGTGCCCCTGTTATGGGTTATGAAAGTTCATATATTGGTTTTGGGAGTCCCAAACAACAGGTTGACATGCATACAAGGTCAAAAAACACTTTCATTTTTTTTATAATATGCATTTATTTTTTAGCTTATTTGTTCAACGACTCCCAAACGATTCGTTAAATGATTAATTTTTCCGAACCCCTCTGGGGATTGGTCGATTTCATTTAAAGCAGTGTTTGTGAGCTTTAA
>SCHK01396460.1:0-11992 GCA_004124795.1 Poropuntius huangchuchieni | reverse complement strand
TCTTAGAATCTTTAACAATACGGGCCCTGATCTTCATGCCATATGAACACACATGCCTGCACTCTCTCACACACACTCAGGCTTGCTGCTCTAACTAACCCTTCTCCTTCTGGTGATTTATAGCACTTAAAGGATGTGACAAGATGACACTGAACTCTGCCTTCAAATATCTCCCCATCATACATGTGGGTCACATGAGAGGCCCGGCGCCTGTCATAACCTGAAGCCACTTGCCTTCACTGACTGACAACTTCTCTATCACTCTTCAAGGAGAAACGCTCAGAGGGGAATCCAACTAAGCATTCATTTCAGTCACTCACTGCTTTGTATACTGGAACATGCTGTCCGCGTTCACTAAAGTGGCACCACTCTTTGGTGAATTTACACCCCAGGCGTCACCTAACCAGGCAAACATCAGGCCATTTTACTTTGCACTTACTTTATGTAGAGAACCGAACTTTTTATTTCAGTAAAAGAGAGCGAGAGAGAAAGAGAGAGAGAAAGTGAGCAAGGAAGAGGAAAACAATAGAGAGAGCTGTGTGCTTATGCTGTTGCCTGGTGACTGACTCTATCCAGCTCTCATGGCTCATTGGCCATGTACAAGTACGGCTAAATTTCCCTGCAAAGAGAGAAAGGTGCTAGTCATGCTATTTGCATAAAAAGTGCGTCAGAAAAGCTCTTGCCCACTTTTTCTCGATCCCTCACACTCCCACCCATCAGAGTATGTGAGCGCTGCAGAATGGATATAGAGTGGGTACTGGGTAGTAATGGAAAGTTATTTCTCTAAAGCAGTTCTTCGATAGTTTTCAAGAACCGGTTCAAGAACAGTTCCAAAGGCTCATAATTTGATAACTGACATCCCAGTGTGACATTTTACCTTTTTTTTTTTCTTTTTTTTACAGCATTCAGATAATTTAGGAACATCTGCTATTTATTATAGGCTTATTTTCTATTAATTAGTATGTTTATTCTAATTTCATGTGCCCTAGTTAAGCCATGATTCAGCTCATTAAAACATTAAGCTAAACATAATGCTGGGATAGGCTCCAGCATCCCTGCGACTCTGAAGAGGACAGGCATTTTGGAGAATAATTTAAATTAGCAAGGCAACAAATACTACTAATACTTTTGAAACACTTGGATTGATTCAGTCTACAAACAGCAAATGGCTATAAACTTTTGTGAATTGTGAATCAGTTTAGCCGAATTATTTGAAAACATCAGATTCAATATGTCATAAGAATTGGACATAAATGGGAGTGATTTGAATCATCACATATTTGTATCAATTTTCAACCGGCTCAGGGTGCAACGTTATAACTCTAATGGTGTGTGCACACCAAAAGCGAATCAAATTATTTGTAGATTACATACAAAGTCAATGCAAAGATGCGAATGATGTCAATTGGATGACGCATTTGGTGCGAAGGCATGACATTCGCCTCGACTGTCTGAAAAATTTCAACTCGAGCGGAAAATTTGCATGACACATTGTCGCGCAAGCCAATCAGAGAACAGCTTATTGACATATCCGGTTGTATCAGAATTTTTTTTTTTTAATCATTATTATTTATTCACACGAATTATGCAAAAAACATCTTGCGAGGAATCTAGAGCGGGTTGCGCAATGCAAATATTCACTTCCATTTTGGTGTGCACTCACATTATTTAAAATATTCTAAAATGCATTGTCCTCACAACCACATAGAAATTGAGTAAACATGATTTCACTTCATACATTTCTTGCCTGTTTATGGAGGGAAAAAAATTCTTAGAACTTCACAGTGCAGCGGTAATGTGCAAATTCTAAACACAGAGAGAGAGAGAAACCCATAGTGGAATTGGAGCAGAGTAATTACAGAATGCTTTTAGCAACAAATACAGCACCCACACAATAAAATATACCTCCTTTAAAAAAAAAAAAGCATGTTTATCTTAAGCTAATTTCTGAACCATCCACAGCACTGAGGTTATTTGTATTCAAGCAAGCTGTGGCGGTTTAAACGTAAACTCTATTAACCCAGCTTAAAGACCATTCAGTAGAGCTCAGATGTACAGAGGGGACTCTTAGGCAAACTCAGCATGGCAAATTAACAGCAACACACACACACACTGTTTGTAGTTGGCATTATATTTAGAGGTAACACTCAACACTTCAGTCTTATTACAATTCCCCATGCATTTGGAAAATAGGCTCCACTACAAAACACCGAGCCTGATAATGAACTACAGACAAAATGAGTGAATCATTTATGGGAGGTAAGAAAAACATTACGGGTAAATAGATTAACTCAACTCTCCCAAGCAAACAAACAAACAAATGAATACCCCACTCCACCCAGCCCTCCACCACCAAAGCTCTTCAACGGCAGCTTATTTGAGAAGAAGTGAAGGGAATGCTTGGCGTATGGCTCCTGTTTGCGTGCAAATGGAGCCAAGCCCAGTAAGAGACAGTACAGTAGCTAATTACCAGTTTTGAAAGATTTATAAGCTATTACGGAGCAGACTCACCATTCCTTATGCTGTTTGTGCATTTGTAGATTTCTTTATTCATTAAAAGGGGAAATTAAGTGATTAAAAACAAAGGTAATGAAGGCTTTTGTGGCTCTCAGCGTGAGCCAAACGGGGTGGTTAAACTCAGTGGATAAATGGTGCTGTTGGAAGCGAGCTCAATCCTCTCTCTCGATCTCTCAGTGTGTGGTGAGGGTGCTTAACGCCGGCCAGAGCTTTGGAGTCTACAGGGCCATTTATTTCTCTTGGCGTTCAACAAATCACCACTTTAAATCTAAACTGTCATAATGCCATTTACTCAAAATGGGACCACAACAACACGTAATTCAATCTGACCCCCATGTTAATTCAATAAAGAGCAAGAGTTCAGATGCACAGTTGCTCTGGACTGTTACTGTGGGGAATCGTGGGGAATACACAGCAGATGTATTCAATAGTGTGCATTTATTAATGAAGCTTTCTTGCAAAAACAGCAATATGGTGTGCAATGAAATTGAACAGAAAACAGGTGTCTTACAACATGCTTTAAAAAGTGGCAGTATGTTTAATTTGACGAGCTAAACAAAAAAAGGGGGGGATGAATTTTAAGATGAAAAAAAATCTGGCAGGGCACTAGAACAATGCTTCTGTTGCCTTGCACTGTACAGCGGATGCTAGGTCCATCGCAATGATCCAGAGGAAAGGTGCCAAGAGAGGGCAGGAGTGAGCAGTGACAAAAGACTACGTAAGGAGGGAAACGAGATGGATGGAGGACTGCAGTAATGGGGAACTACAGGGGCTGGCAGAGACAGGTAGAAGAGACGAAAAGTAAATAGGAAGGAGAGGCAGGCATAGGAAGGAAGATAGAGGAGTAGGAGGATAAATGGATGACAAGCAGAGGAGAATGAAAAGACGTCAGGTCGGGGAAATAAATGGCTGCCGGAATGCTTACAGGTGAATTTAAAGAAGGATTAGTTGGTGTGTATATAGAGAAGAGAAAGACACTCTGTTCCAAAACCTAGTGAGCTGCCTCCGCAAGCAGCATTTTAAGGCATCATAAGCATGCATAAATCGCGAAGACTGTTCCAAACAGATATAGAAATTTAGCGTCCCAAACCAGCCACTTTTGGGGTTCTGTTTCAGTTATGATACTGTCTTACAAATCGTCTGCCAATGTAGGTAGTAAACGGCAAGATTCTCTCATTTCTGGAATAGAGATAGAGAGTAAAATAAGTTGTCCAAGGTCCGGCATGAAGAAATGGGGAGTAAGGAAGAGCGAACGGGAGAGGCATGTCCTAACTCTGTTGGGCTCTCTTGGGGAAGGTCTTAAATTACACTCGGATGTGGACAGCTTGTCAATTGCGAGGCTGGGGCCCTTGCTCCAGAGAAATGCTGCATACCCTTCATTAGGTCGCAATATCAGTGGCCGTCTCTAAATCTCAAGACCCTTTATTTATTTATATACGCACTTATTTATGTATTAACCTTTAACCTTATCTTCTTGCCATGCGATGTGGGCTAGATCCCCCAGGCTTCCTCTTGAATAAGAGATAGCAACAAACATTGCACTACACTAACCAACAGGGGGTAACAGTACAGAAGGTGCTATGGTTCCTGCTTATATGACTCTTGATTGCTCATGCATGCCAACAGATTGAGCAGAATACACTCGATTTTACCACTTCTTTGTTTTGTTGTACACTCACTATGGCTCTGTTACATATCATAGTGTGCTTATCCTTACTTGACAACTGTGTTTTTGTGCTGAAACTTTGCGGTGTCCAAATTTTGACATTTAAAAACACATTAGATGAGAGTAGATACATCTCTATTTGGATTCTTTTTTTAACTGGTCTCTCTAATAAAATTCTACCCACGTTAGATAAAGACACGTTAGATCCATTATTGACAAACCAGTGCTTTGATTACAACCCTAAAATAAGAAACCCGTTTCATGGGGCAGAGAAAAGAAAGAGATAATTTGGTGTGTTGCTAGATTTCCAGCCCCTTTTCAAAAGAAACCACTCAAAGTAGCAGTCTCCCTGCAGGTATACATCTCTAGTTGTTCAATAATTTAGCCACATAAAATGTTTTATTTCACAGACCGCTGTAACTAAGCCCATTTTGAGTGCTAGTGTTTTTGAAAGCAAACAAAAATCTGAAAGCCCAAGGTTGTGATGATGCAGTCACATATCCAGACACATTAGCAACAGTGACCACCCAGCAAAAACAAGTGTGAACAGTTAATCCCTGAGTGTTACAGCAGAAATAACCACAGTGGGATGTAAATTTTAGGCCATGGAGGCATTTCTGCTTGATCGAGCCCCTAACAGCAATAATTGTCATTTACATTTCATTTCACAAGGCAAGATATACGCAAAGTGTTAACACTAACCAATCGCTAGAAACTCTCCTCCTAACCTCAGGCTAGTCGCCACATTCAATGATTTATCGGAGGACAGTTAATTAGCCTCCTGCGCTGAGATATCTGCAGGCGCTGTCAAGGGGCTGCCCGTCACATACATCAGTACTGATGCCTGTCAATCACAGAGCTGGCGGCTGAGCCCCTAAAGCCCGCAAAGCTCCTGCTGGGTCCACGCCAGCATGACCAGTTTAGAATGAGAGGAGAAGCTGCATGAGGCTGGACCGAGCTGTGATATGAAATCATGAAATAAGCCAGAGTCACACTCAGTTCTCTTCCGTTTCACCCATTTTCTGGGCTCCTGCTCCTGATGCTACTGCTCAACTGTACCGAATGTCCATCTCCCACTGAGATGAGTTATGTGAGATTCCCTGCTGGCACGAGCCAAGCCGCCCCATCACACACTTGATGCACCATAAAGGACACCAAAAACCCATTCCCATGTAACGAGTTGAGGATTGCAAAAGTGTATCAGTGGAAAGTTCGACTTGGCAAAGGACATTATTTCTTAAACTATTAGTTGACCCTCTAAAAAAGATGCATTTGGAATTATGTATTGGTCACTCTTTTCCATGTAATTACAGTAAATGGGGACTGGAGTTTTCAAGATACAAAAAGGATGCAAAAGCACCACAGAACTATTCAAATTGATTCCTCAGAAGTTCATGAGATGTTTTGAATGAAAAACAGACACCACTGTTAACCACTGCAACTAAATCCATGAGTGGAAGAAAAATAATATATATATATATATATATTTTTGGGGGGTGGGGGGGGTGAACTTTTTAACAAGTTCTTGTGGAAGGGTTCTGTTTTGAACATTATTTCTTTTTTAAAAAAAGTTTATGCGCCCAGATATACTGTCTATATCCGCATTCAGCCATTATTGACTAAACTGTCAGAAAACTCATTCCACACAAGTCCAATAACAGCAAAGAGAATGAATCTGAGCAAAAAAAGCATAGTTCACTAATATTTCCAATAGATTAACTAATTCAGCCTCCTATCAATAAGGTTAATTTACAAAAAAAATAAGACAATCTTTGTTGAACAAAATATACTATATCCATAGGACAATTTTCAGGGAAATAACAAGAATTTGTAAAGCTTAGGTAATAGGAGATGTTGGTGTGAATTTAAACAGGCTTAGTGAAAAGTAAGGTACTGTTCCAGGAGAGCCAATACCCCAAGCCTCATATCTGTTCTCCATATTTCTGAGCACCCTTCCTCAACAAGAGAGGCTTTGAGTCTTCTTCCCCCTCCAGTCAAACCAAATGAGCTGAGGAATAATCGCTCAGTTTGAGCGGTAGAGTTGGGGCTAACGCCTCCAGGCACTGCAGCAGGTGATGGGATGAAGAAGAGAGGAAGAGAAATAGGATTGCAGTGTGAGTGAAAAAAAGAAAAAATGTAGAGGTAAACTTTTCTTTTCTGTTCCGTTTTCTTTTATTTTTCTGTGAAAAATTAGTGTATTGGTGTTAATTATAGGGCTACATTACAAAATCATATTTGGATTGCTAGGCACTGAGAGACGTAGCTCCGAACATCTCAGTTGAATTTCAACCTTCTCATTTGACTTATATTAACTTGCACGGACTCCTCAGGTAAAGACTGCCACATGTCATTTGACTCATTGAAACTTTAATATACTCCTTAGGTAAAGACTGCCATATGAAATTACCAAGTTTGCCCCATCAATTAAGTAATTTCCACTATGATTTGGTGCTCCACGGTGCATTTGTTGGAGACTGCCTTATTTTGACAAGGACATTAATGCAGCAAGAATTTATTTATAACTCAGAGAAGGCGTGAGGATGAAGAGTGGGGGTATATAGGAAAGGAGATTTATCGAGAGGCTCGTTAGACAAACATCAGATTTCAGCCTGTCAAAAGAAGGTAGAGTACACCTCCACAGAACTTGGTGCCCTGGGTCTTCAACTCACCTCACATCTTCGTAATGGGAGTCTGCGGTCATTACGTCTACTCGATGAGTCATTCTGCTTGACTTTATTCTTCCTGGTTGGTCTCTCTTTTCCAGTGAGCTGCTGTTGTTAACATTTCAAACACTGTTGCTAATATTGACATTTTCTTTAACAAAAATGATGTAGCACCCCTCCCCCTTGAGGTCGATACCAAAACGAGGCTATGCAACAATGGAGAATATCCCCAAACTCTTAACCTCTCCAAAGGGTTCCTCTTGTCAGATTTGACCTTGCTCCATGCTAGCTGCTGGGGCTTTATTTCTTTGCCTTCCCACTATTCAGCAGCTCATTATTTCTCATCCCCGTTGTGAATTAGCTTCCTACGACCAACCATGAACGTCTGGACCATCATAAAGGAGACTGCTGGGCCATTTCAGGACTCTTCCGAATCGCCTACAGTGCATTAGCAAACACACAAGGGAAGCACCTGCTGGTCCCACAACTACATACGTGTCTAGACACTGCAGCCCTTCGATCAAATGAGTCTGTGGGTATATAATAAAACTAAGGAAGAGTCCTGTCAGAATTGTGGACTTTTACAATATTTGTGGATTTACACAGTTGTGAAATCGGTATGTGGCGACTACAGGAAGTAGTGCACACAAGGATAAAGCTATGGGAGAAAAGTTATCTGTGGCATAATGCACTTCTTCGCCCGCTTCTTCGGCACATCTCAGCATGTCATCTCAATGTCGCCAATTTCGTTGCTCACCCACTGCTTGGTAATTACACCACCCATCAAGACTAAGCCAAAGTCTAGAATACAAATGCGCAGTCTTGCAAAAACAGCTAAACAGGGCCACAAAGTCAACATCATCTTCTGTTCTAGACTTATTGTGTCTCTCCTATGTATCTCCATGTTTTCTTTAGGGAAAAAGCATTAGCTTTCTTAAACTGCCCATGCATCAGTGGAATTATAACCATGGACAATTCAAAAGCCAGGCAATGCTAAAAAGCCCCTCCATAAATCTAGTCGGGAGCAGGAAAAAAAACAGCCTGAAATGGAAATTGGAGCCATCATGTCTTCTCTGACTGCCCATATGGTCCTGCCGGCTGGAGATGCCAAGCCCTCATGGGATTCAGTAGCTAGGACAATTTCCATCTCTGATTTCGGACGCAACTTATCCGGAACCAGTTACCTCCAGGGCAATGAGAAACAGCAGGGTTCTTTGAAGTAGGCTGTTTGATATTCAAGGTCCAAAAACCAAACTGTATACCAATTGTCTCAAAATGTCTTGTGTTTCTGCTTATGAACGCGCTTGTATGTGACATGAAGAGTGTGGACATTCCACCGTCTCAGCCTTATTTGTTCTCCTGCAAAAAGGCTCCAAATTCAGGGCTTGTCTCTATCTCTCTCTTGCTCAGTGGAGGGGAGCCATTGATAGGCGCAGGAGCAGATGGGGATTGACAGAGCTCCTAGGCAGAAAGCTAATTGAAGGAGACTGGGGAGGACTTTGACGGCACTCAAATGCCAGCAATGATGGGGAAATCAATGAAAGCGTCCAATGTACTACCTCCGACAGAATTCAAGGAACTCTTTGCTAATTTTCACATAAGAGCAAATTATTTCGTTGTTCTGCTTGTGGACCCAGAAATAAAACCTAATCCAGTTTCCTATATTTAGAAGTATAAAGCACTGTGTGAAAGGGATTGGACAGAAAGCAATTCCCCCTTACCTCTTAAAGCATTCTGTAATCACTCTAATCCACTCCAGGTTTTCTATTTCCCACTCCTCATTCTATTTTAAAAATCTACTGTAAAATTAATGTTAAAGTATCATGAACTAACAACAAAGAACATTCTTGCTGTTGGAAAGCTTTGTATGAGCTGCAATATGGAAAAAAAAAAAAAAGAATTCTGAATGGTCAGGGCTCCAGACACTTTGGATGAGCAAGTTGGACAGTGCCATTGTAACCTTCAGCCACAATGATATCCACCTATAAATAATAACAGATATCAGTACATCATTTATTTTCCATGTGCAAGTGAGTCACTCTCAAAAACACTTACAGGTCAAACAAGTGGTTAGTTGCAGGCAATTGATGTGTTGCCTGACTCACCATCATAGCCAGCCTGGCTTTCATTTTACAGATGGCGAGAGACAGACGACAAAGTGGAGAACCTTCAGATCTAAAGTGGGAGAGGATGGTGCAGGCTGGAATGTCCACCAAACAGATTCTTGTGTGACAGAGCTATATCTGTGATTCATATTTCCTTCTGCTGCAGACAGGTACTGTGTGTCTGATCTCAATGTCCTAGATCAGAGTTTTTCGAACTATTTAATACCATGGACCCAATATGTGATAAGCAGGTATACTTCTTTATCTTGGGTCATGTCTCTCACTGCATAAAAGGCTTACTTTTATTTGGCAAGAAATTCAATTTTTTTAAATATAAGCCTGAGGCACACTTTAGCCAGAAGCTCAAGAGACTGTGATGAAAAAGCACTTATATTTTTATGAAGTTTTAAAAAAAAAAAGTTGCCAATGAAACTCTTGGGGGTGTCGTCAACTTTCACTGTTGAAGAAATTCAACATCCTTAGGGAGGTACAGTGTGGATTATGACTTGATTCTCTCCCAGATTTTTGATGTCAGATAGGTTGCCAAGCCATTGATAGCTGCCACTTAATTTCAGGCAGATAAAGTGCATCTGAATTGTAAATGAAACAAAGGAAAACACAATGATGTACACAGAATGAGTCACACAGGACACTAAGCAAATATGATACAAAATTAATAGGCTGGAAGAAGGAAAGGTGGCTGGACAAAGTTTTGCGTTTTTGTGTTGCCATGATAACCAGAACCCACGCTATTGTTTTGAGACTATTCGGCCTACATTATAATGTGTGTGTTTTTCTACCGTTCTCATCTATTTATATTGCTCTAATTAATCTTTACTATCTTGTTGACTACAGTACATACAGAGTTTCATCTAATCTTACACAGCTCCTAGTTTGAATGCTTTATTAACTGCCATTATATATTCTCTAAATCATTTTTGCCCTAAAGTTTTGTGTTGTACTAAAGCCAAAACTAATTAAAGAAATATTTAGAAAATATTTACTTTCTCTCAAGTTGACGGTGCACCCTTTTTTCTACCCACAATGAAGATAACAGACAACAATCTTTTCACATATTCTCTTTCTGTCAGATTTCCATTCAGTGCTCTTTGCAGACCCACTTTGAAAACTCTGCTCTAAATAACACAGAAAAAAATTGTGACCATTAACTTGCATATCTCTCTTGATGTTCAAAGGCTTTGTTTCAGATGCAAAATGCAAGCATACACAAGACATAAAGCTTGCAAAATATGACTCCCTTACAAAAGCAACTGCATCAAGAATTTTAGATAAGCACAAGCCCTTGTTGCCTCTTTTTTCCTCCTCTCGAAAAATATCATCTCACTCTGAGAGCAAGGCAGAGTAGTGGGTGGTTTGGGTAGCATCTGACTTATCTGACACAGCCAGAGATAGCCCGAAGGGTGCTATGCTAAAGAGGCATATCCAAAAACTGGTGCTTGAATCAAGCATTGCAGTAGGAGGTGATAGTACCCTTGCTTCAAACTAAAACAAAGCTTACCTATTCAGGAAGAAAACACCTCAGCACGGGTCTTGTTTGAGAACACGGTACGGCAAGAGCACAAACAACAGTGATTATGTGCATAGAAATGCAATATGAAAATGAAACAGAGAGCATCTTGTATGCGTAGGCCCCATGAGAAAACAGAGATTGCGGGAGCTAGCATACAGGGGTACCTCTATGATAGAGGAGGGGCGTGTTAGAATTACAGATGGAAAGAGTAGGGGGCTCTTGAGGATGCAAGGGGCATAGGCAAAGTAAATCATAAGTGGATCATTTCATTTGGGACGATCGCAGGCGCCAGTGTTGAAAGGAGTGTTTACCACTCCGCAGCCCCTCGATGGAGGTATTAAGGAGCCCCACTTTAAAAAATAGGCCATCCGTAGAGCGCCAGCCACTTCACTAGAAAAAGAGCCAGAGCCAGTTTAGATCACCACGATCTAAAAATTCACATCTGAAGATTCTCTGCTTTTCCGAGGTGCAGCAAAAATAATTACCTAGTACATTTTGCATGAAAACCCTAAAGAGGGTTCTAGAGAGGCTCAATGGTAAGTGCATCATTCCTCAGTTGATGACTGCTGTGGTACCCTTGAGCAAGGCACTTAACAACTATAAGCTCCAGGTGTGCTGCAATATAGATGAATTTATGTTTCGGTGCACAGGTTGCGTCCAAAAGCAAACAGATGACTAGTCAGTCAAAAGCTGCGTCTAAAAGATTAGGCAGCTGACTTTTTGCCTCTGTCCTATGCTGGTACCTTACGAAACTGATTTTGGACAGACTACTGAGGCAGCAAAATGGTTTAACGATCTACAACAAATCANCCTCTGTCCTATGCTGGTACCTTACGAAACTGATTTTGGACCGACTACTGAGGCAGCATAATGGTTTAATGATCTACAACAAATGAGGGAGCTTTGATGATAACTAAGTGGACAATTATTAATTACTACAATACTAATTTATTACTAGAAATAACATCAAAAGTGGAAACATAGAAACATAACTGCACACAAACTGACCACCAGTCACAACTTTCAGATGCTATATTTCTTTTTAGCTCAACTGTCACAGAATAGAAAGCAGGGGATTATGGGACATCTATAATAATACATCTATGCTACCTTCAACAATTCATCAGATAAAGGCATCTCAGCAGACAGGAAATGAAGTTAACATTGGATTTGGACATGCCTTGATGCCTTCCTACAGCATTTTTCAGCTTTCAGATTCAGCCTAAGTGTAAGTAGTTTTCTGGTTTCAGGTACAGGACTAATTAGTCTTTATTTTTGCTTTCTTTGCATACAAAAAGTATTATCATAGTTTTATAAAAAATGGTTGAACCACTGATGTCACATGGACTATTTTAACAATGTCCTTACAACCTTTCTGGGGATTGAATGTTTCTGTCACATTGCTTACTATGCAGGGTCAGAAAGCTCTCAGATTTAATCAAAAATGTCTTAATTTTTGTTCCAAAGACGAACAAAGGTCTTACAGGTTTGAAACAACATGAGGGTGAGT
>SCHK01396437.1:0-15430 GCA_004124795.1 Poropuntius huangchuchieni | reverse complement strand
ATACCTTTCTAGTACCGGTATATCGTGCAACACTACTTGGAGGTCTGGTTAAGTTAAAGAAAAACATCATAAAATATTTAAAACAAGAAATATCTTCACATTAGCAAAAAATAAATCACTAAAACCTTGCCATGTAGTAAAGTTTGGGATGCAGAGTCTCTCTCATAACTTCCACTTACACAGACACTGTTAATTTCAACTGACGTGTTCAATGGCAGATGATCAATAGAGGGGAAAAACTGCCCTATGCACGATGGGGGCATGTGTTTAAGTGTGATTCATGACTACCATAGGAGAGGAATGAACACATCCTGAGCTTAGCAGCGCTGTCCCAAAAGCATCATCCTCAGCACATCCTGTGAGCTTATACAGCCTGTCCTATTAATGAGAACGATTTGTGCTACGCTCCACACACTACCCCCACGTATGATTTACGCACCCCAGTGGAGGAACTTTCTTCCTGAGACAGGCCATCTATCGATCCCTTTTCCATCATCACTTCCTAGTGGGGCGCTGATCTTAAGGAGTTGTGTTTATCTAACTCTGGACCGGACATAGTAAGCAACATATCAAAGACCTAATTAATAGAATGGACCTAATGCTACATTATTTACACATGGTGAAGTGACAGGAGGAGGAAGATGGAGAGATGGATGAAGGGAAATTCAGCAATCTTTACTCACGCTCCTCATGGATAACATTACGATAGGTGATAACTTTCTTGCCTAATACAGGTGCTGTCTGTCAAGGGTTTCTGACGGACCATGAGCCTCTCTGTCTTCAAACTCTCTGTCAGAGCCACTGCTTCCTTCAGATCTCTCTCTACATCTGCAGACAAACAGAAAAATAAAGAGATGAGAGGCCTATTTTGACACGTTGATATCTCTAAACTTTATCAGAGAAAGTTCTTAAGTGAGCAAAGCCCTGTTTTACCTGTAAGATGTGATTGTATATCCTGGAGCTCAGCTTCTAGTGATCTTTTCTCTGCCTCCATGGAGCTTAGCAAAGTGTTCTTTTGCTTCAGCAAGTCCATCTCTGAGGAACAGCAAAGGTGACAACTTAAGTAACCTGTTGGCAGGTGGTTAGAGCTACAGCAAACAGTCCTTTGAAGAACAAGCACCATTTCAATGATAGCTTTGTGGCTGTCTTCTGAATACAAAGCTTTGTTTTCACCTTTTCATACCTTTGGATATGTTTTTATCTAAACCTGAGAAACAACTGTGCATTTTATGCAAGCTGAATGACACATTTCAGCATGTCAACAAAGACCAGGTAGTCATTCAGTGCTTGTTAATTTGGCTCAAATAGTTAGCTAAATCTTATGGGTGAATGATTTATATTATGATAGCTTCCATAGCTAATTTCATTGCGGTGAACAAGTCAAAATACAATAAAATATTTAGTAACATGTTACTTAAAAATGTACTTTATTCACCAATGAGAATGCATTAAATTGATTGAAAGTGAAAGTAAAAACATTTCAAAAATTATACTGTTCTTTTGAACTTTCTATTAATCATAGAATCCTGAAAGAAAAATGCATTGCAATTTTCACAGAAATACTAAGCAGCAAAACAGTTTTTAAAATTCTAACTTTGTTTCTTTAGCACCAGTTCAGTATATTATAATGATTTCTAAAGGATCATGTTAAACTGAAAACTGCCTGATATTAAAACTTATGTTTAAGCCTGTATTGTCTTATTCAGCAGTCACTGTAAACAATTCCCAGCAATTACTGGATTTACAGTAGTTTGTTTGTAATACACTGATGTGCAGTGCATTAAATACTTTATCAGATTTTCTTTTAAACAAATAAACTTTCACCTTTGTGTAGAGTTTCAGCTTCCAGCTCCAAGCTCTGGATTTCAGTTAGGGTTTGGGTTTGAAATACAGCATTTCTGTTGCTGATTAGGTTGAATTCATTGTTGAAAGCTATCATGTCCTTCAAGAATTTCTCTCTTTCTTCACGAGATTCTCTTTTCAGTCTGTCCTGAATTTAAAAATAATGGAAAAGGCTATTATGCAGATTACAAATAGTACAAAAGCATATTTTAACACTTCAGCATGTGCATTGTAGTGGATAATGGATAATGCTAGGTCTGAAAACTTTCTTTATCAGTCCACATGATGGTGACTATTTTCATAATTGTAATAATATTGTTTCAGACTTAACTTTGTTGTGTTTTAATAGAGTGTGTAATGAAGAGACAATGGTCTTTCCAAAAAGAAGGAATATAACTCCAATGTGGAAGGTGGTGTGTACCAGGTTTTCTTTGAGATCTCTCTGCAGTCCAAGGAGTTCCTCTTTCTGCTGTTCCAGTTGATCTTGTCGCTTTGTCATCAATACAAACTGCAGTTTGGTTTCAGCCAGGAGCTGAGCCTACGATCACAAATTAATCATGAATTTGATCAGCGTCTTGTGTCAGATGGTCCCCAAATGAAACATCCCACAAAATAAACTTTGCATTCACAGCAGTGACATTTTCTAACTGGCTGCCCCAAGACATTGCGACAGCACAGCATGTTGCTCATCTGCCTGATCAGGGGCTTCAGTGCTGTTTGTTAAGGTAAGCTTATGTCATTTTGTTTGTAGGTCATTCTGTAATTGGCATAGCATTGCCTTTTGAATTCAAGTCTCTGCTTCTCTCTTTTCACCAGCTCAGTCAAGTGTGAAAGACATCAAGGATCCTTCAGGTAATTATTCCCTACCTGGCTTCAAAGAATGCAAGCAAATTAAGTCTCATAATTACACGGGACGCGTTGGTCTGACCAAACATATTACGCAGAAAATTAGACACGTCTTTTGTGACATTCGCCATCTCAGGTGGATCACTGAGGTCGTTCAAGGAGTCTGTACTAAATGTTTTAAACTTGCCAATGCATAACAGATCAACTGTGAAAATGCTAAACATACATTTTATACAAATATGAATCTTGACTGTATGATTATCAGTTTATGTGAATAGGACACATCTGGAAGCTTTTGCATTAAGAATCCTATTGGCTGTCTCTGTATTGACCTCAGTATTCATGCAATGACCTCTTTAATCAAATGATTCAATTGCTCATTGACTTACTATGTCTGACATTGGTAACAAACAAACTGTATACCATATGTTTGCAAGGTTAATTGTATTTTTAAAGGTTTTTCAACAATAATACTAATGTAATCTGAAAGAAACGAGATTGATTTTGCAGTGCCGCTTTGAATTGATCCACTCCATTTTAATGTATCCTGTCCATTAGATGAAGTGTTTTAATCATGAAACAGAATGCCTTTTCACAGCGCCAAAGGATATTAATACTGCATATCAGCTTTCTGCACAGATAAACTTTAAGATGAGTGACAGTGCACATCCTTTGCTGTGTGGCAATATTTCTATCTGAGGTAAGTTACAGTAACGTTAGGCCTATACATTCACATAACACTTAAGAAAAATGAAAAGGGAAATTAATCTTTTCTAATCTATCATTATGTGTCTCTTTTCAAACACTGGGTAACCGACCATACCTTCTCATCCAGTTCGCGATGTGCTTCCTCCAGTTTTTCACGTGAGAAGTTTATTTTGTCCTGTACACTCTTGATGGCAGCTTTAACTGAATGAGCAAAATAACGAAAATAATAAGCTTAAGTTTGTACAAACTTACGAAATATTGAAATATTTAATGTGAAATAATTATATTGGTGTTTCTTAGCGTTTAAAAACACTCGCGAGCTCATCTTAAATTAATCGTTAACTAATCTGCCGTTACCTTCATGAACCTGCTTGATATTTTCTGACACCTGCTGCTCTGTCAATAAAATTTGCTCAAAAAGAGTATCTAGACTCATTTTTATTATTATTACAATAATAACGAGGGGGAAAAAACAGTAAAGGTTCGTTTGTAGTTGAAGCGTTTGGCGGGAAAAGTGTTTAAAAATAAACGTAACGTTAGATGAGTGGGCTACTCTAACGTTACTCATGCAATGCGCATGCGCAATCGTGACACCGGTTTAGGTTTAAATTCACTGGATTTTATCCACAGAATATTAAGAGCAAACATTATTTTAACATATTTTATTACAAGCCATGCATACAGCGCCGAAAATGACAAGTTTTCCGGTATGCAAAACAAGTACTTTAAAGGTATTCCTTAACTTCCGTTACTGTGGAAGCCAACAACAGCACAGCTTAACCCTTCTCACATTTTTATATTTAGTTATATTGAAATAGTTTCATTTCAGTCGACCTTTTTTTTTTTTTTTTTTTACCTCGTTTTAATGGATTTCTATGGAGACCGGAACATNTATTGAAATAGTTTCATTTCAGTCGACCTTTTTTTTTTTTTACCCCGTTTTAATGGATTTCTATGGAGACCGGAACACGAGAGCACCCAAAAGGAAGTCAGAATCCGTCATGGCGCCGCTCATCGGTTACTCAGGAAAAGGTAAACACTTTAATTCATGTTGATTAAGGCACATAAACAAATTTTGCCTAATCTACGATGAACTAATTGGTAGTTCATCTATAGCTAGCTGTAGCTATATCTACTTATATTTTTCTTTATCTATAACTTTATATTTCTAGCTTTTTTTTTTTTATTCGTAACTTGTGTGTGCAACATTAAACAGTGTTTAAATGAACTTTAGCCTATATACCACATGAGATGCAGTTTATCTGCCTCCTTAGCAGTGTAAAGATGGCAAAAGTATTCTTCAGAAGTTGCACTGGCATTACCCCATTGAGAGCATGTAGAGTGGATACTGACAATGGCATTAACTTCCAGGCAGTGGCTGTCTGATAAATAGCCTTGCAGTAGCCTACCCACCGACGATCCGCTGGCAGAGGTGTACCTAGACACACCACCTGTGAGAAATGTGCAAGCCCATGAGATAGCTCAGTCATTTGGCCTCCTAAACTAACAGTTTCATTCATCACCAGCCTACTTTGAAGTGCAATTTAAACTGTCAGTCTCCCTATTGTTTGGCGTTTGTAAGCACAGTCAGCAATCAATAACTTTAATTTGGTGCCATTTGGTCCAACAGTATTTGTCACGTCATTCTTTACTTTCTCCAGTTTCCCAGACACTGCTGGAAAGAATGGTCTTGATTTGGTGCCATGCAGCACATTAAAGTGTTCTAGTTTATATGATGGTGACTATATCATTTTGACATTCATTTGCAAAATGAGTTTTGTGTTTTTAGACTTTTCTTCAACAATCAAACTCTTAAATCAGAACAGTTTGATTTATTGTATGATACAGTGCAAATCAGGCCATCCAAGAAACCATCCAACACCCACCACCCCAACTGTCCGGCCCACCTTAAATCTTAGAGCTGGAGCCAGGCCTGGTACATATCGATTTAGTTATTACAATTCAGATAATTCCCATTGAGAGAGAGAGAGAGAGCGATGAGGTGAGGGGAATATTTCAAACGATCTTGAACCCTGCTTGTCACCGATGGCCTGTAGAAACCCAGTTCTCCACTTACGGTTATTAGAATTAAATGAACTCAGGTTAATTGAGAAATGCATTTAAACCAGACGAGAAGCATGACTCTTGATTGAACAGTTGTCAATAGATTTGGTTAGAGTAATTGATCCTTAATTAACTGACATAAGGATAAACGTCAAAAGGGTTTTTTTTTTTTCTCTCTCATGTAAAAGTTCATCTCATTGATAAGGAGAAATGGATTTATGTTTAACCAGTTAACTATAAAGCCATTAAACAGTAAAATGCATTAATAGGATAGAATAAGTAATAATCCACCAGTGTCCTCAACACAAGGATATTCCAGTGGTTCTCAACTGGAAAGTGATGTCCTAAAAATCTTTTCTTTTTTTTTTAAACAATTTTTTTAAAATTAATAATTAAAGTACTAAATGTGTTAACACTTAACATGACTTAACATATCATATTTCTTAATTTGGAGAAAAATCAGGAACTTTACATTCATCTCTGATATCCCAATCACTCTTTTCCACATGACAAATTCCACATTTGGAGGTGTTTTTTTGTTTTTTTTGAGCATTAACTATAAATGTGTTCTACATAAATGTTGTTGTTGTTTTTTTTGGTGTTGTTGTTGTTGTTGTTGTTTTAGTTGGCTATAGCTAAGGCCCCTATGTTTTCATTAAAGGGTAAAAAAATAGGCACCTTTCTGGAGTCGTAGGACAAAAGAGGATAGATATCATAGCCTTAGAGTTGCTAAGGTTGAGATGCACATACGTACCAACAGATGGCGACCTCCACCAGTCTTTTAATAAGCAATAAACTACTGTGAACGAGATCGCACCAAAACTTTATTTGAGAATGAAAGACATAACATAGGCTAGTAACTATTCAAATATTGTCATTCCGTTAAAGAAAAAAAGTAATTTTAAATGTTTTACTGCAAAATAAGTAGGCTATTTTAACTTATTTATCTTAAATAAAACGGCATAATTTATTTTGTATATGCTATTTAGCCTATTTTTATTCAGTGAGAAAACTATATTTTGACTGATATCACTTATGTCTTCGTAGTATTTTATTGAATGAGTATTTACACACATCTGGATATTTAGACTTTGATACGCTGAACAGTAGGCTACGTGTAAATCATTTATCTTACTTAATTTCACTGGTTACCAACGTACCAGTGCCATAACAGACTAATCTACTCATAGCTAATGCCATTCAGACCAGTTCAACCTCCATCTACAGGTCAGGCAAACAAATGTGCTTTCCGCGTCAGCCGTGATATTTCTTAGACACACTCACCAACTAACGAGAAATAGAAAGCAAGAAACTTGCATGACCCCCATATATAGTTACACAATAATAGACAGCAATAAAGACGATAATAAGTTTTGGAGTGGCAAACTGGATGTCTTTGTCCTGTTGCCGTGCTGCACGCAGAAGCGCTGAGCGTGCACTGA
Organism: Poropuntius huangchuchieni; assembly: GCA_004124795.1. Lineage (NCBI taxonomy): Eukaryota > Metazoa > Chordata > Actinopteri > Cypriniformes > Cyprinidae > Poropuntius > Poropuntius huangchuchieni. The sequence continues at coordinate 8,528 of SCHK01396437.1, read as the reverse complement.
GTCGCGTGTGGTTTTTGGTTTGGGTTACAGCGCAACTGAGTGCCACAGTGCTGTCGCGCGCTCAGTCGCACGAGCATTTCTTGAGAGCTGGAGTTTTATTCTGCTGCCTTGCGACTCAGTTTCTTTTTGTTACGTTGTCTATGAGTCTTAATCCAAGAAACCATTCCATATCGGTTAGTGACAGTTTTGGACCAGGTTACGGAACATTTTTTTTTCTTATAGCTATAGCCTACTCTGGATGTACATTGTGACCAACGATGTTTCAATGGACCTGAATGAGAAAGGATTATTCTTTTCATCGTCAAAACAATAAATTGCGTGTTTGAACGAACTTACCCACGGATAAAAAGCGCAATGATTTTCTCCGCGATTTACGTCGTTTTACCGCTGTTGGGTGAGTTTGAATACGATTTTACCTATTCAGTGAATAGGTATAGCAATCGATTAGTAGCCTACACAGACACGCAGTATTGTATTTAAGACTAAATCTCAGATGTCATCGCAAGAACATCAGAAAAATAGTTTATCATATTGTAGTCTTTTTGATGACCGTCCAATATATGAATTTATTCTAGCCTAGCTATAGGCTGTGATGTTACAATTGTCTCATAACTAGGGCATATTTTAGCTTTTGAGGATCAGCTCTGTTTTACTTTACACTTAAGTCTGCTTAAATCTTCTTGTGTTAATATTTTAATCTCTAAAGCACCTTAAGTTTATTAAATCCTTATAATCTTGAACTTTATCAACTCGAGAAATGTTTCATACACAACAACATAAAAAAGAACAAAAATATCTATACGAATTTTAATTTATGAATAAGTTTATTATTATTATTATCTATGTCTTTTGTAACGGTCTCGAGTAGCCTAGCTGTTGAGGCATTTCAATAAAACTCGATCCTATCCGTGATATGATTATTTCTATTGTCGTCCTCCATAGATGTGCTGTTATCTGCCGAGGAGTCTTACTTTACTAGTTCAAACCGGCTGGACTGTGTGAAGGCGAACGAGCTGTGTTTGAAGGAGCCGGGATGCAGCACAAAGTATCGAACTATGAGGCAGTGCGTGGCGGGGAGGGAGACCAACTTCAGTATGGTGACTGGAGTGGAGGCGAAGGATGAATGCCGGCTTGCGTTGGACGCTTTAAAGCAGAGCCCATTGTATAACTGCCGCTGTAAAAGAGGCATGAAGAAAGAAAAGAACTGCCTGCGCATCTACTGGGGGATCTATCAGCATTTACAGGGTGCGCGGACTTGCCTTCTTCTATAGTGCATTGTAAACATATGAAGCCGTGACAATATTTAGATTCAAACTGCAGTATAAAGTTATACACATCATTTTTTTCTGACATTGTTTATTTTTAATACTTAGCAACCAATAATACTAAGCTAAGGAAGTTGCTTTTCTGGGTTCTGTTATCAGATCAGGGTCACTGTAAAGTCTTCAAATGCCTTTCTCAAGTGTGTCCATTAAAGTTTATGGAGTGTGAGGTCATCTGATGCTTTATGTTAGTGTATATGTGTGTGTGTGTGTGTGTGTGTGTGCCGGAGGGGGCTCAACTGACCAGTATAGCTAATCAACCAGAAACCGGCTCTGGAAATGTAAACCAGTCCCATGAATCAATGACCCAAATACCAACTAACATAAAGGAGAGTTTATGTTAGCAGCTTTATAGTTTGATGCTCACATTTAATAATGACATATGATGCACTTAAGATTTCTTAACTGATGTAGAAATTAATTATTGGTATTTAGTCACATGTCATTTGTTAATATTACAGGGAATGATTTACTTGAGGATTCTCCATATGAGCCTGTGAACAGCCGGCTTTCTGATATATTTCGACTTGCTCCCATCTATTCAGGTAGGATGTGCTTTTTTAATCAGCTTAATTTGTTTTAACAACAAGTGGATCAAATAAAGACTGTTGGTATTATTGCTATATGAAAAAAAGACTTTGATTTGGTGTAGTTTAACCAGTGGGAATGGTATTTTCTCCAATGTCATACTTGTTTTCCTCCCTTTTTTCCTCTATATGCCCTTGTGGATGCATGCAATCTTCTGGTTTCTGATCCTCTGGATCTTGCATGGGGAGATATAGTTCTGAATGTTCATGGTTAATGCTCAGTGAACCATTATAAATGCTGTACACTTCAGCCAACTCTAGGGGCAATGCAATAGTTTGGTCTGGGGGTGCAGCTGATGCGAGGTGTTGCTGATGTGACAGTAGCATTTGAATGTGTTTTATTTGGGGGAGGGGCTGCAATGAAGTTACTTTTTAAATGTGGCTCGGGATACTGAGGCAAAATGTTTGTGAGGGTTGCAGGGGTTGTGTGAATCTGGCCTGAAATGCTGGATGCTGGCTTGGATCTTCCTCTAGGTGGCAATGTTGTTCCCTACTTCAGCATGGAGATGGCCCTAATAAAAAAAGAGCAGAGATGCGCTGTCAGAGGTGTGCACAACAGATGGTGACAACAAAGGTTTAACAGCACCAGCCGAAGTCAGATTGAAAGTTTTCATTTTCTGCAGCAACTGATTTTCTTAACATTAGACTGAGAGAGGGTAAAGGAAGAAGAACAATTAATTTAATTAACAACTTGCATTAATGCATTTTTTTAAATGCTTCTTGAAATGCATGATTTATGACTGATTTTTGAACAAAAAAAAAAATTATATATATATATATATATATATTTATATCAACAAATATGTACTAATAAATATTTAGTTAATAAATAAAATTTAAAAATATATATTTTCGTAACATTTATTTATAGATAATGGTTACTGTGTGAAAGTATGTTAACGACTGACTCCCAGCTGTTACAGATTTGTAGTAAAAAAAAAAATAAAAAAAAATACTTGAACTTGCGAGGAAACTTAAACCTTCCAAATGCAATGTCACTGGTAAGTCATGTCAGTCAAAATAATGAAAGCAAAGAACCACAAAGCCTGGGTAGAGCTTCCCTTAGGGAACCGGAATAAGGTGGTAAACACCACAGTAATTAAAATAACATGTACCTTGCTACTTTTCCCTCACACTCTCTCTCTTTGTGGTTGTGAGTGCAGAAAGTTACGGAAGAGTGCTCTAAATCTGAGGGTGCTCCTTTTTCCCTGTTGGAAAGCTTTTTACGTTGATTGACGGCTGAGTTCCACGGCTAAGAACAGGCCAAGCGGAGAATCAGTTCTCCACCTACATGGGAATTTATGACACAGACACTGAGACAAAGCAGGCCACAGTCTCAGTGTCTGGGAGTAGTATGTCACAGAGTTATCACTTCCTTCTTAACAGTTAGAAGATTAAAGATGAACTTTTGTTTTAATTTAATTTGTTTGGGCTGATTTAGTTACATTACGTGTTTGTTTTAATGTGGTGGAGATATGATAACAATAAGGGAGTCTAAATGTCTCAGCAATATATTTATGCTTATGATAATTTTGGGCACTTACAGAACTGCATCTTTAATTTGTCTGGCCAGTAACTGAAATCAGAGGACCTTTGAATATAAATTTCAATACCTAATGCATAGTATTTAATATTTTACATTTATACTGTAGTTTAGGAGGAGTGAGTTTGAATTTGTTAGCTGAGTGTTACATATTTAATTTATATCACCTTAGATAATCATATTTACAGCTATAAATCTCAGAAATGGACCAAGTCTGCATTTTTTACCATCATTACATTTTTTTAACAGCCATTTGTTTGTGAAATCCCACACTTTAAAGAAGTAAAATTATATATTGTTCATGACATCACTGACAGCATATTTTAAAATAAAAACTAAAATAGTCAGACACAAAATGTTATGTTAATGTTATGATCTCCCTTTATAAAACACAGCTGTGCTCTATTGCGGTGTTGAGCATAGTTGTGTGTTGCCTGTGAGAAACGTACCGAGTCCACATGAAAACTACCTCTCCCCCTGTCTGTTTTCCTGCTGAGTATCCTGCTGGGTTTTACCTGTATTGATGTCTGCTCTCCACTCGATTAAATGGCTTATTGAATGCTGCAGGGCTTCCTCTCTCTTGGGATTATTGCCCCTTATTTGCCTGAAGTGCCCTCATATGCCTCAATGCCAATAAAACAAATCCAAAGAAGGGGTGATGCAGGGGTCAAAGTTTCTAGTTTCTATTGTAGAGCTGCTACAGATGGATTGGGTTTGCAGGTGTGTCTCCCTCTGCTCATAAATGCAGATGTCTTGCTTCAAAATGGCCTGAAATGTCAACAAATAGGTGAGGACATGGAAATGTAAACTGTTTAGATGGAGAGTTGACTGAGATCCCGTTCACCTGGCCTGAATACATTTTTCGGGTGTTTTTATATTTTTCTTTTTCCACGTTTTGCCGGTTAGACTATTTAAAGGCATAGTCCACCCAAAAATGAAAATTCTGTCATCATTTACTCTGCATGTGGAACACAAAGAACATATGTTGAAAAATGCTGGTAACCGAACAGTTTCGGTTCCCATTGATTTTCCATTGTCCGGACAAAAAAAGAAAGAATGGTTAACAACATTCTTATATATAAATATTTTCTTTTATGTTCTACAGAAATAAAATCATACAGGTTTGGAACAAGGCTGAGTAAATGATGACAGAATTTTTTGAGGGTGAACTATCCCTTTTAGAAGTCTGAAGGGGACACCAGAACACTGGCTTTCAAAATGCACTTCATGCTGGTCTTTTCAATAGTGGTAGCAGGTTTTAGGTGCGATTATACAAAAAGGGGATATCGTAATTTGGTGTGATTTCTCACTATAATACAAAACTGCAAGAGAATGTTGTAAATAGATGGAATTAGTAAGTACGTAGGAGATAGTACACTTAAAGGAGTGAGGAAAGCACCACATTTCACAGCTAGTTTATTCACACTTATTTGGCACACTCTTGTCCTCTGATCTGAGTTGACTTGGCATTACCTCCACATCATTAGGCTTTATGCAGGAGAAGAACCAAGAGAAACTCAGAGCACCCTTTACTCTCCTATGCTTAAAACACTTTCTTTTTGTATCTCAGCAGTATCTGTTTCTACCATGTTCTGTTTGCAGAATATCTGAACTTGGTCTCAGCAGTAGTAATTTAATCTTGTTGCGAGGGGAAATAAAAATGCACAAGTTTGAAAACAAAAGCCATTATTGTCATGGAGATGCATGGTGTAAAATTGGAAGTTTGTTGATAAAGTCCTTGGCAATATCAGCCAATTGTCATTTAGTGTTTAGTGGCCCTGTGAAATAAATGGGGCCAGGGGGAGTATGTGACACAAAGTGTAATAGCCAGTCTGCTATGCTGCTTGAGTTGGCTGGGCTGAAATTGCCTAAATGATGGGGTAGCCATGAGAAAAAGAACAGGACATCAAACAATTTCAGAAAGCATGGCTATGAATAAGGATGAGATGTTGTATAAATGTGTTGTTTCGTGGCCTCTCTGGAGTGCTTTTTGTTGTAACAACTGTTTGCTTGCCACTGTGGAGATATGAAAGACATCTAGCACTCAGAATGAAATCTATCTATCTTTCCATCTGTGTATCACACATCTATCTATCTGTTTACTTTGCAATTTTGATGTTTTGTGGTTAGCAGAAGGTTCTAGAATTCCCTTTCCCTTTGGTGTCAACTTTAGGCAGTGTGAGTGTATGACCTTTCAGACTTGCCGTGCAACACTTCAGAAAATCCCTATACTGACATGAAGCTGTGAAGCTGTCAACACCTAGCTAGTGCCGGAGCAGCGCTTGGTTAATCAGTTCCAGACTGAGAACACACTGTTTCACGAAATACGCTGGTCACTGCAAACTCACCATGACAGCAGAACATGGACATAATTTATGTAAGATTATAGAACAAGCATTACGTAGCGTGGGTTTTTAATTAGCAAGTATTTAATGTCGACAATGACATGCCACTTCTGCACAGTTCTGCTGTTTCCTCACACTGCCGGCCCTGCATTGTTCTCCATTGCACAGGTGTTTGATGCCTCTCTTGACACAAAGCACCGGAACTCCTTTCATTTCAGCAGGAGTGGAAGCATAGCACTTGGCAAGCTCTCCTTAAGTGATTCAACCTTCGAAGTCAGCCTCCAGTCCCTACTATAAAAGCTCTGTGCACCGCGGTGCTGTTCTGGGAAAGTCCATCACGCAATACAAAAGCCTTTCATGTTGGCAACTGTACGCTGACCATGTTTAAGCAGGGACTGTTAGTGCGGATCAAGCAGGCCAAGGAAGCATCAGGCTATCATTTCCCAGCTCCCCTCTCTCTATTCTGTGGGTTTTGTTCTGCTAAACTCTCTTCTATCCTCCTGGAGCGAGCTGCTGCTCTGGGAGACTTCAGCTATGAAAGCTAATCAATAGCGAGCCATGTTAAAATAGAAACTTGAAGCTGTGAGTACAAGAAACCATCGATTTTTTTGTTTCTCTCTTTTTCCTGTCGCCTTAGCTCTTCCGTTTAGATGGATCAGAGGAGCATATGTCTGTTGCTAATGCTCGTGTATACAGATGCAGTACAGTATAGGACATGTTAAAACTCAAGTGAAATGCAAAGCAGTTCCATACAAGTAGTCTGACAAAATCTCAAATGGCATCAGTGTTTTTCACTGTTTCAGGGAATTTGTTTTAAAGATTTTTATTTTAAGATTATACTCTACAGCTGTCATTTTTACTAAAACTTGTGTACTAATATTATTTTTTACAAATATCAACCTTTACTTATTTTCTATTAATTGTTTTTTGCAGTTTAGAAATGAGTCTACATCAATTAGAAAATATACATTTATTTAGAAATTTGTTAATGGTTTTTTTTTTTTTTTTTTTTTTTTTTTTTTTTTTTTTTTTTTTTTTTTTTTTTGGTACCACATGGTAATATTAATATACAGTGCATTTTTTAAAGGACATTTTTGCTTACTTTATACAATAAACTATTTTTTTGGGGTCACAAGATGATTTCCAGGATACGATCTGGGTAACAAAACTAATAGAAAGCCATTGATTTCGATTAACAGCATTCCCCTTTAAGAGATCAGCTCACCCCTGTCAACACTGAGCTTGTTATTGGCTACATGCCATTGATGAAGTGTAGAGACGTGCAGAGAACATTTAGGGCTTTGATGGAGGACTGAGGAGCTCTTGAGGGAAATGTTAACAGACTGACTGTACAGCATGATGTCAACTAGATTTTATGTGGCATAGAGCTCATCACATAACCCCATCACATCCAGTCCACCATCTGTCTTTCTGCTTTCTGGAGGTCAAACGTTCTCCTGACGGTGAGGGAGATGGTGAGAGAAAAGTGGAAAGCTAGGAAAAGTGATTGATACCCACTGACCTTGACTTCTAACCTGCAGGGCCACACCGATGAAAAGAGACATGAAAGAGATGATAGCATCTACTTTATGAGGCAGAATGCTGGTGGAACAACTCTGCCTATGCAATTTCATTTATTATTTTTGGCAATTAAATGCTTAGACTTTCAAAAGTTGTACATCACCAATATCTGATACTGCATATGCCTGTGTTTTCGCAACTAGCTGTGGAAGCATATTTAGACTCTGGCAGTGAAAAAGTTTTTGCAGATTTGCAGTTTGTTGAAGTTTTTAGTGTTATGGCAGCCCCTGTTCACTTTCATCATTTATTCATGCTGTTGTTTTGCTCTCCTCTGAGGCACAGCATAGGGAAATCAAACACTCTTACTGATAACAGCATGAAAAAGTAATTTCACTTAATTGTAAATTGTTTTTCTTCTAATGGTATTTTAAGTTAAGCATGTTTGTGCATGTCTTTACGTGTGTGTGCCAGTGTTATTTTAGAATTATTTCTATTCTATTGTGATATTTATTAATATTACAATAAGTTTTATTGTATCTTGTATTAATTTTATGTACTTTTTGTAATTTTTATTAAAACATATTTTATTTCATTTAGCTGCCAAAGCAACATTTTTTTTTGTTAGTTTTTTTTGTTTTTTTCATGTTTTTTTATAATACATTAATAAATAAAATGATCATTATAATAATTCTATTTTTATAATTATTTATTTTATTGCACTTTAATTTCAATTAACAATTCTTAATTATTTTTAGTGTGTTTAGTTAACAGTAAAAGCATTGATGTGTGTATACGGGTGCAATAACATACTATAAATGTCTTCTGTCCTAGACAAAATGCAGTAACTACACCAACTCTGAAATGGCTAGAGAATAATAATAATAATAATAATAATTGATTACATGATAGGTTGTTTCTATTAATTTGAGCATAAACCTATCTGTCATAGGTTATAGATCAGACTCTGGCTACATTCACACCGCAGGCAAATGTGGCCCAAATCCAAGTTTTTGCTTAACATGTGATCTGTTTTTCTCATGACAGTGTGAACAGCACAAACTGCATGGAATCTGATCTTTTCTATTCCGATTTGTGCCACTTCCATATGTGGTACTAAATCCGATCCAGGTCAGATGTTTTGCAACGCGACCGCAGTGTGAACAGTCAGTAGGGGTAGTCGTGGCCTAATGGATAGAGAGTTGGACTTGTA
>SCHK01396412.1:0-10805 GCA_004124795.1 Poropuntius huangchuchieni | reverse complement strand
AAATATAATTTTTGGGGGGTGTTCTATGGCCCCTTTAATAATAAATCCTATTATATACAGTGATTACATCTCATAAGCAGAAGCTTTGTGTTGTGAACATTTTAGTACATCTATGCAGAACCTCAGCGCTTTTATTTCCAAAAGGGCAAGAAATTCATGTTTTCCATTTCCAAGTCTCCTTTAAAACCTTTTACCTTTAAAGAACACGCTGAAGAACTCAAGGCGACTTCCTGCGCAAAATACCACAGAACGACAACTCAATAAAATCAAAACGAGCTGTAATTTTCACACACTTCGAGAACGCCTAATTGCACCTTTAAATACAGAGGAAGAAGCAATGAAAGGAGAGAGAAAAGACACGTTCTGACCGAAAGGAAGCGTAAAAGAGAAACAAGGCAGCGAGCGTGCAGGGAAAGAAAGCACGGCCATGAGAATGAGAGACGCGTCCGATCACGGTTCTATTCAGATGGCATTTGTGAAGTGTGGAGAAGTCTCCAATTACCCACTTAAAAGCGTTTGATGACTAAACAGCGATACTGAGGGGAGGCTATTATTTAGTTCTTAGGCAAGATCAGCTTGACATTATTAATTACAGCATGACATCCTGAATCACACTCTTCTAACGCAGGCGGAGAGGGTTACCCAGCATCCATTGCACGCCTAACTGCAAGTAATTCTAAACAACCAGCCTTCCGAACTCTATGTCAAATGCATTTAGTCTTAATATATACATCAAATCCTCATCTTTCTATTGCTTTTAGAGGCTGTCGGTGTTCTGGCTCCGTCTGCTATTCATAGTCTGGCCGTTAGACCTTGTTATGACACAACAGATGTGTGTCACGGGATCCGCGCCAGGTTTCGATCGCTAACGGACACGTTTGAACGTAAAATTCACACGGTTTAACGAATACAGTGTAAATGCAGATGACATGAACTGACAACACGAGAGGAAGCCCTAAATGTCTGTTAACAAATATTTATGTTACCCTTGTAGGATTAAGTCACCACAAAATGAAAATTCTATCAACATTCACACACCCTCATTTCGTTCCAAACCTGCATGACTTTCTTTTTGTAAAAATGTAAAAGTGAACTCACATAATGAAAGCATATAGCAAAAATGGACTGTTAAGCCCCAAAAACTAAACAAAACATCAGAACTTCAAAACCAAAACAGAACAGAACAAAACAGAACAAAACAAAAAACAGCCATAATACTAGTCCAGAAGAATATACACATAAAATGTAAACGTCACTCAACTCTGCTGGAAATACCATTTAAGCTACAGTTTGCTGGTCTAGGCTGGTTTAAGGTGGTTTTAAAATCTAACCAATCTGCAGCTAGCCTAGGCTGTTTTTTTACAGCAGGGAAATTTATTGTAAAATATGGATTCAGACACGGTACATGCTTTATCTGGCCCTCCTATAAAAAGCCACATCACTTTGAGCTAGAAGCTAGAAGGTTAAGAAGATTTGATCAAAGCTTTGAGAGAACCTTGCCAGAAAGTTCTGAGAATGTTCACTGAGTATATGTTCTATATGAATGTAACGTTAAATGCTTGTTAATAAGATGATGTATGCGACACAAATGTACAACAGATATAAACATACTGAATGCTTTGGCTCATGATATATATGAAATTACAAGTACACATTCAGGCAGAGCAACAGAGCCGTACCGAGAAGGCATTTCGTGGTAATTACTCCTAGAGGCCTGTATGGTGGCCAAAACACTTTAACATCTGCACTGATGGGACGTAAAGACACTGGGCGGTCGGCCAGAGCTACATTCCGTAGGGCAATTGCAGCCTTGAATGCACAAAGGGCCTGATGTTCCCGCCCTTTGCGCTAATAGCCATCTCAATCTGCTTCAGCCTAATTCAGCAGCGTTTGGGTCATCTTGGTGAACTCTGGAACACCTGACAGGATGTGGGATTGAGCGAATGCCCTCCACGCGGCCGATTTCAGCGTTGGGCGGAAGCTGCGGCATTCCTGAGTCGCTATCTGGAGCGTAGGCTTTAACGAGATTTATTAGCAGGCTTTGCGATGAGTCAGGCCGTCAAAAACGTCAGCCCGCCAAAATATTCTCGCAAACAAGATGCTAGTTAGCCACAGAGCAGTTTGAGATTGTTGCTCAATTTCACATAGGACTTTGCATAGCACATTTTTTTTTTTTAAATTGACTGAATGTTTATGTTAGAAAACACATCACAAACCTTGAGGAAGCGGTGCAGGAGGAATGTGAACCAGTTAGTGAGCATTTTCTCAGCCACAGACTCAGTTCTGCAAAAACAAACGCAATTCATGATTGATAATTATGTTGTGTGTTCTGAACAGTTGCTATGGTATTGCAAGGTGTTTGTTAATGTGTTCTGGGTGGTTTTTATCACGTTGCTATGTGGTTACTGATATTTTTTCGGTGGTTGCTAGGGTGTTGCTATGCAGTATTTAGTGTGCATTTTGTTTATGGTGTTTTTTGCATGCTGCTATGCGGTACTGTAGTGTTGTAAGGTATTCTGAGTGGTTTCCAGGGCATTGCTATGCAGTTGCTAAGGTGTTCTGGGGAGTTGCTAAGGCATTCTGGGTGGATGCTATGGTGTTGCTATGCCGCTGCTAAGGTGTTTAAGGGGTTGTAAGACCTAACTATGCAGTTGATAAGCTTGTCTGCGTGTTTTTTGCATGCTGCTATGTACGTGCGTAACATTGTAAGGTGTTCTGAGTGGTTTCTAGGGTGCTGCTATGGAGCTGCTAATGTGTTCTGGGGGTTGCTAGGGCATTGTTTTGCAGTAGCTGAGATGTTCTGGGGTGTTGCTAGGGTATTGTTATGTAGTTGCTAAAGTGTTTTTGGGGTTTCAGGGCATTGCTATGTAGTTGCTGAGGTGTTCTCGTTGCTTGCTAGGATGTTGGTATGCAGTTGCTAAGATGCACTGGGAGGTTGCTAGCGCGTTGCTATGCAGCTGCTAAGGTGCTTGGGGGTTGTCAGGCCTTACTGTGGGGTTGTCTGCATGTTTTTTGCATGCTACTATGTGGTTGCGTAACATTGTAAGGTGTTCTAAGTGGTTTCTACGGCATAGCTATGCAGCTATGGTTGCTAGGGCATTGTGGGGAGGGGTGGGTCTTAGCAACTACAGCTGTAGTTACAGTATCTAGATGCTAAGGTATTCGGGGAGGTTGTTAGAGTATTGCATGGTGTTTTCTAATAAGTTCTGGACATTGTTAGGTAGTTGCTAATAAGTTCTGGGGGGTTGCTAGGGTGTTGTTATGCAGTAGCTAAGATGTTCTGGGGTGTTACTAGGGTATTGTTATGTAGTTGCTTAAGTGTTTCTGGGGGGTTGCTAGGTTCTAGCTAATTTTTAAGTGTGGTAATGAATCATAGTAACATTGGAGGAATTGTCATGCTTCACAATTACCATCTCTTACCGTCTAAGCAGTAGTTTGGGATGGTTACGGTTCTCCAGGTTCTTTTCGATCAGGTCAGCAAGAAGCTGTTTGAGAACCACAGTGGCATACTCCATCCGTCCCTGCAGCGCCGCCATGAGGAGGGAGGCCACATTGCCGCGATCCCGCATGGAGAAGGACCTTTGAGCCTCCAGTGTGTGGATGAAGGTCAGCAGGAACATCTTGTTGTGCAGCAGTTGACTGAACAAGCGCAGAGCCTTCTCCACATTAGCCGGAGACTAAGAGGAGAGGGAACATTTGATTAAACGAAAGAAAAAGCAGGAGAACAAAAACACGAATGGAAAAGTCAGACAGGAAGGAGATGAGTGAAACATGCACAACAACAATTGTTGCCTGAATGCATATTTGAAAAAAAGCTCTGCTGCGGCGAGATTTAATTGTTCTTTGCTGACTATTTTCAAAACATTTTTTGGTAAGGCACGTCTCTAGACGGCTATTCCACCAGGGCCTTGCAGGGCTGCTGATTTCATTCTGCCTGAGGTTTTAATTAAAAAGCATGCTGAAAGAGGGGCGTTCGCTCTGAAGCTCACTACTGAGACAGCAGTACCGTAGCTTCAGAGCTTAGGGGATCTTTTTAAAGCACATCTAGGGTTTTTTCTTCTTTCTTTTTTTGGCAGGAGGATTAAAAGAAAATGGTCTATGAGTTGTGGCAACCTACTTATTGGCACTTGCAAGTGACAGATGACACCTGGTGACAGAGAAATCGAACCAGTAGATTTTAAAAATTCCCTTACGTCCAGCTCCTTTAGAACCGGGTGTTCTTCGATGCCAGGGAACATCACTCTCATGGTGTAGGTACGATACTCCAGGAAAGGGATCTTCACACCATCCATATCGTTTGTCAGCTCTTGGATGTCTGTCTGCAGCTCAGCGAATGCTGAGAGTAATAAAGAATAGAAGAGATACACATCCATCAGACTGAAGAACACCTCATAAGCTGTGACAGACAGATATACTAGGGGGATATTTCACCATATTTTGAAATTACTGGCATTAGCTACAATATGGTACGAAATGGTTATTTAGGAACTTCATGAGACTCTGAAATATATTAGGGAGGTTTAATCAACTAAACAATATTTGAATTTAATTGGTTTCCTCTGCAACTTTTCAGCGTAGCTAGTTGTATTGTTGATGTTAATCAAACACCCTTTTCTTGTCTAGTAGGGCAGTTTTTACATCCATCACGGAATACATTTTAGGAGATTAAATGAAATTATCCATCACTGATTGAAAACATGAAAATTGAAGCTATTTTTCTCTGTAATTTAGTTTTTTTGCACAATAATATTTACTGCTCTCGATTTTTTAAAAGTGAGTTCAGTACTACGGTATGTAAAAGTGATTATATTTTGTATTTCTTACAACATTATATATTTCAAATATATTACAGAATTAAAAATAAACAATATTTACTATTTACATAAATACACACAAACATTCAGTGTCACATGATCCTTCAGAAATCATGCTAATATGCTGATTTCTTCTTATTATCAATATTGAAACCACCTGCTTAATAGTTTTTGTGGAAATAGTAATACTTTTTTCAGGATTCTTTAATGAACAAAGTTTAAAATAAAAGTATTTATTTGAAATGGAAATCTTTTGTAACATTATAAACGTCTTCACTGTCACTTTTGATCAAGTTAATGCATCCTACATTGATCAAAATTGCTCTCGCTCGCTCACTCGCTCTCTCGGTCTCTCTCTCTCTCTCTCTATATATATATATATATATATATATATATATATATATGACAGCACTTCTGGAATGAATGCAAACAGTTTCAGTCTCTGGGAAACTATGCCCACTGAAAAAAGACACAGAAATGAAAAAACTATAAAATCGCATAAACAGAAAGTTGCATTCATTCCAGTATCTCACGGCATTCTTTTAACAAAGGCATAAATAACACAGCACTGTGTCTGCCTGAGCTACAGATCCTTTTAAAGCCGTGAATAAAACCGGTATCAAAGGATGAGGACATTATGACGTCATGACCCAGTTCAATCCCTCCACAAAGACTGCGTCAAACTCTGCAAGAATCCAGGCTACTGCAGTGCGAGAACGCATCCGACTCGCTCCCGTTCGGCGCCCACGGGGGACCAAGCGCACAATAAAATAATACATCACAGCTCCGTTTGATTTATCCTACGGGTTAAAACCATTAGTAGCTCATTAAAACACTCTCCACACCTGTCTGAAACAGCTTGGCACGGGCCATATGCACCACAGATGCTGAACTACCCCCCAAATCTTACCTTCCTTGCACTCTAGCGCGACACGAGACTCCAGATTGTCCATCTGCAACTGTAGGCGTTTGAGCGTGCGGTCGGCGTCCCGCGTCTTGCGCTTGTAGGCGATGAGCACGGCGATGATGGCGATGAGAAGGACGCCGCCGCCGGCTCCGATCCCGATGATGGCGGGCAGCGTGAGAGTGCTGTCGGAATAGATGTGAAGCATTCCAGGAGAATATTCCAGGCCGCCCACGAGAATCTACACGCACAGACAAAAGAAACTATTAGAATGGGTTGAGCGCCAGGCCCTTCAATCTAACGACCCAGCCGGCTTTAGTGGGTCATAATGAGGGCTTTTGATTGGCTGAGGGCACTCATACTGTTTCTTCTTCTTGAATGAAATCAGCTCGCAATTAGAATTACCACCGAATTATGCACTTGTTCGACACGTTCACGTCACGTTCCTCCACCTGCGGCGAGGGAACAATCGCTCACGCCTCCGTCAGACACCGTGACCACTAATCCACATCAAATTACTTCAAAAAGTCACTTTGGCACAGGTGTGAAGGCAATTAGGCAGAAATCAGCAGGTAATAGAGGTCTAGTTAGAGATTCGGGCCTGACTGAGGCGTGGTACCGGGAGCTCAGCCTTGTGCTATTCGCGGACCAATTAAACGCGGCATCCAGCCGTCTGTCCTAACGAGTTTCACCTTTCTGCGGCTGCTCGGGCCCCGCGTGGCTGCATGAATTATTGAGACTCGGTGAAAGAGGGGAACAAAGTGAATCCTGGAGCGCTGTCGATATGTGTCAGGTCATTAGCTGAGTGATCCCGGCACTCTGGAGCTCACTATGTCTCTCTCTCTCTTATTCTTTTTTCCCTTTTTTTATGGGTGTTTCTCCACACTGTGGATTCACAAACTGGAACTCTCCTGAATAATCAGCTCTTTGATACACGCAATCTTTGTGTCCACAGAGTTAGTGATAACCAATCAAACCGGAAGGTGTTGGATCAAATTAAGCGGCGTAATGTGAATGTATACCTTACATGGAGAGGAATAGGTCTTGGATTTGATTAGAATTGACTTGTTGTGATGCTATTGATCGGTTCTGAAAGTAATTACTGCAACAAGGTTTGTATTCAGGAACCGGTATTGGCAAAACACTCAGCGATTTAATAACCAAAACTAGATTTTCTAAAGAAATTCGTGTCATGATGCTAGAGTGTGCGCTGAGTAAGAATTTCATTGTACAAGTACATATGACAATAAAGCTCTTAAATCTTGAATCTGAAGTATTGCTATGTAGTACAGAGGTGTGAATCTTTATGTTGATAGCAAATCGGTTCATGATTTGATTTAGAAGCAATTTTTTTCACATTAAGAATGATTCAGTTCAATTTTATATAAAACTACCTTAATATTATCATTTCAAATTTTTTAACTGCATTAAATATTAATTTAACATTACATTTATATACATTATTAAATAAATATTATACACATTAAATTGATATTTTCAGACTTATAACTTTATTTTCAGATTAACACTTCTAATTAATATAAATCTAACAGTTACTAATAAATTTAGGCTTTTTAAAAAATTGTGTGTATATATAAATATTGTTTTTACAGAAATTGCTTATTTCTAAATAAAATATTTGTTAAAAATTTAAATTTAAACAATTAAAACATGAACATGTCTCAAATGCTCTTTCTAAGCATATGTCAGGGCTCAGGAAGGTTATGAAGGACTCCTGTCTGCTGTATGTAATAATTGTTTGAGCTGCTGGGAGAGCAGATAGCTAGATTACGTGGGAAATTGCTTGTATCAGCGCTCCCTATAATCCTAATAAGTACTTAATGTACGGCGAGCCACTTCCAGTTGACCTTTATGTTTTCCGTTTTAGCATTAAGGTAAAAAATGGCCATGCGGCAGTGGCTTATTACGAGATTGATTAAATGAAAGGCACAATGCCCGAGTCCATGCAAACCAAACATTCAGCATTTTCACCGTCTTACAGCCATCCATTCATTTTCTGCCACCTTTATTGGTTGATATACAATAAATAAGGAGCTGTAAATTCTCAGTCAGTGCAATGAGAGGTGAGCATGTTTTGCTCTTCAGCTGCACGAGAGGCTCCTTATAGATTAGCCGTTTATAATGCATAATGGGGAAATGTCATAGCTGCATGATCCTCACCATCACTCGCTGTTCTCCGGTCAGATCCGGTGAATCGCAGAGCAGCTGAGATTCAGAGACTGTTAACAGACAGGGCGTTTCTCCAATCATCACGCTGTAATTCAGGCGGGCGTTGCCAGGAGCAGGAGGGATGAGGTTCTTGCCCTGTTTACAGATGAAGGCACAGAAAAATGATAACATAATTTGATGTGCAGAATTTAAATGTCATGAAAATTGTCAAGAAATGTCCAGGTCATATTTCACCCGAATTACAAATCATGTATAAAAAAATGTATATGCAAAATTATAATAATATACAATTTCCATGTATAATGAAATAAATATTTTTTAGCGCTGGGCAACGATTAATCGCATCCAAAATAAAAGTTTTTTTTATATAATATATGTGTGTGTACTGCGTATATTTATTATGTATATATAAAGACACACACAGACAGTATATATTTTGAAAATATTTACATGTATTCACTTATATTCATATAATATAAATATATTTAATAAATAAACATCTCAAATATATACATGAATGTGTGTGTTTACATATAATTAATATACATAGCACACACACATATATTATGTACACAAAACTTTAATTTTGGATGCGATTAATCATAATTATTTGTTGCCTAGCACTAATTATTTTATATTTTTTAAATGGAATAATATTTTCCAAAGTAAAGCATTTAAGAAAATAATACTATATTTTATATTTAAAATGTTTAAGAACATCCAGATTGTCAGTACTGTGACATTTTTTTATTACAATTTAGCACAATTAAACCCCTTAATTTTTTATGCAGTAGAAAAATTGTTTAAACGATTAAGTACATTTGTAAAGTATAGGTAAACATGGTAGCATTTCGTTTATTATTAATTTTAATCTCTGCCAATTTAAACTAAAAAACGACATGAGAATTTGGAAATTTGTTCAATTAAAAAAAATAAATCCTAATTTAATTGAAAAATACTCTTAGTTGTCATTTTGTTGAACAATAAATACTTATAATTCTCCATTTTGGTAAAAAAATATTTTAGAGCAAAATGACTTTTTTTTCATGAAATTAATCAAAATGCAAATTGACAAAACGTAAATACAGGATGATGAGATTATGACAAAGGTCATGCCTTCAAGATGATGGGCGATCCTGGTTTGACCTCCAGAATCCCAGCATTCCCAAGGGGGTCGAAGGTCGGGTTTGGATAGTACGTGAAAGGAGTTCCATTGAGGATGAGGAGGGCAGACACATGGTCCAGGATGAAGCCGAACTCATCCGGATGAACTCCGCAATCTGGAACCTGGCGTTTGGTGTAGATGATGCCCGGAGCCAAGCACGTCATGACAGAGTCATTGACCAGCGTACAAACCTACAGAGGAACATCCAGACATTAGTTATTAACACGTAAACAACAAGCTGTTCCTAATGATGGTGGGGGCAGAGAGGAGAAGGACAGCTGGTCGGGAACTCACGTTTGTGGTCTCCACTCCTCCATATTTGGCTCTGACTTTGGGTTCCTGAATGGTTAGCAGATTGGTTCCTGTGACCGTGAGGGTTGTACTGCCACTGTCAGAACAAACAAACAACACTTCAATTAGACGACAGATACTCGAGTGACTATATGACTGTGGTCTCTTGCTTTCTTGTTTCTATTTCACAACACAAAAAATTAATTATTTGACTCAAACTATTTTAATTATCAGTACTTGAGCTTGCTATATGTCTGTATCTTTGTGCTAATCAGACTACAGAGTCTGTATCGGAAACAGCTGTGAATGAGTTTCTGCCCACGTGGAGCGTTTCAATTCATTCATTTCTGAAATTCTATTAGGCTTTGAATGCTGTCTTTGAAGTTAGCCTGTGTAGACAGCAGACAGTGAGGAATCTCTCTAGGGTTTGGAACGGAGTTATTAAGCGTGTGTGAGATTGTGTTAACGCACTTAATGATGCTCCAGTTGGGCTCCACGCTGGAAATGGTTGGATCTTCAGTGTAAATGTAATGAGTAACGCTGGTGACTTCGGCCTTGTCAATGAACAGCTTGACGGATGAAGTCCCAGAACCTGATGCTGAGGGTGGCGTCACACACACTATCGCATGCACCGTTCTCCTGTTGGAACAAAACAACATTATATTACACAAACAGAAATATTTGAAGCCATTTTCATATTTTTGTCCATTTTAGTTTGAAATTTTGAAAAATGAATCAAAACCTGACTACATAAATAGCCTAAACCTGCCTACAGTGGTTTGCTGTTCTTGTCTGACTTTAAGATGGTTTATTTGGTTGTCCAAGCTGGTGTTCATCTGGTCTCCCAGCTGAAAAGTGCCTAAAACTCTCTCACAACCATCAAAATAGGCCAGCTTGCTCGGACTGGGAGACCAGCTAACCACCTTAGAGTGGTTAAAGCTGTTATTTAGATGGTTGAAAGGACCTCTAATGTGTTTTGGATGCTGGTTTCTCTACCAACTGAGTTTTGATGGCAATCGACATGACAAGATCAAAATAAACCAGTCTAAACTTGAATAGGAATACATGCTGGTCTTTTCAGCCATTAATTGCATAAATTGCTATCAGACTGGCTTTAAAGGCACCTTAATGTCAGATTTAATGATCTGGAACAAATTAGTATTTAATAATTACATAATTACAAAAAAACTGCCACAAAACAAAAATGGAATAAGAGGTTAAATTAAAAATAAATACAAAATAGTTTTATAAGAATATTAAATTATTATTATTTTTTTAATGTTTAAATATCCATTGAAAATTGTAAATTAAATAATGTACACACATGTTATATTTAATAATCACTTTAGTCACTGAATATTCATTAAAAATAAATATTTTTAATATTTAATGGTTATTTAATGACTACAATGCTAACTCCTTGACTGAAATGGAAATAGAA